>JAUELO010080521.1:0-18341 GCA_032357855.1 Amphibolips quercusostensackenii | reverse complement strand
AAGTACGGGAGGGTCTCGTTCTACGTTCAAGTAGGCTAAAAAGCCTGGAGAAACCCCGTCACTTCGCAGCGGACGTGGTGACGTCGTGGTCACGGCACGCCGACACTAAGTGCGGGAGAGTCTTGTTCTGCGTTCAAGTAGGCTACGTCCCAAGAACGGAAAAATTATGCATGTATGTATTGTCCTTAAAAGGACAGAAAAACTCCTTGTTAAAACGAAGAATATATATTGATTGCTCTTAAAAGAGCAGTGTTTAGCAGTCGAAAAAAAAGAGGCCAAGTTCTCGTAACAGAGCTTTATTATTTCTTTGAGTTTCTCCCTAGGCCGGGAGAGCTGGAGATGACGAAAGCGGTCAGCGTTCAATCGAGTCGCAGGCAAGTGCGTCGTCACTACTCGGAGGCTCGATGTTGAGTCCTTTCTGGTGGCTGGAACGTGCTCTATTATGTACAGAGCGTTCGGGAGCGCGCGGCTTCTCCCACCTTGCCGCGGCGGAGTTGAGAGTGGGAAGCTCGGATCGAACTCTTCTTCCCCACCTCGTTGAATTTCAGGCGCGCGGTCTAATGAAATCATTCTAGGTCGTCCTGTGGCAAATTCTGTTTGCTTCGCCCGCTTCTCCGCTCTCCGGCGTTACATGAGTTCTAAGTTCTAATCCTATTATAAGCAGCGGAAATGTAATGAGACAAGAAAAGTATAAAATCGAAAGATATAATAATATAATAGAATGTAAGTCGGCTATGAATAATAACGTGACGTTGAGATGAAATACTGCGAGTGACAATAATACATTAATTACAAGAATAAAACGCGTAATGATAATATAATACTACATAATATGAATAGTATAATAAAATATAACAAAATAAAATATAATATAATAATATAATAATCAAACTTGAAAAAAAGAACAGAATTCTGACGGTATTAATGATAAGCGATATAATAATAATCAGAAGTAGATAATAATAATCAGTTCTCATAAGAATAAAAGTTATTCAATTATATCCAATTTAGCTGGCCCTAAATTATTTAATTAGATTGAATATAAATACAATACAAATACAAATTAAAATACTTAGTTTCCTTTATCGCAAGTTAATCCTAAGCAATATATGTCAGATTCATGAGATCACGAGTAATAGGGAAATTATATCAAAAGCAAAATTAATGCTGCAAATACAGTAAAAAAAAAACCTGCCTTAATAATATTGAACTCATAGATAATTGATCAGTTTATCGGTGCGTCGTTATTTATTAAGGCAGAAAAACTACAAGGAAATTGTGGAGGAAGAAAATTTGACAGCAAGGATGAAAGTCGGATTCACCGCTGGTCCACAGCCGTGCCCGTACCTGGGCGCAGAGAATTCTTTCAAATTGCCACATGGACAGTGCGTGGCAAGCAAGGGTCGTCGTAGCTGCCGAGGAAAGGAAACCGGTGAAAGTACAAAACTGAAGGTTTCATGGGCTGAAATACTAAAGGTTCCTTTCATCCGTCGCCCGTTACGAATATTGGCGTATATCAAGACGCAGCAATATTTTAATACTCATAACTTCGTTACTCTTCAAAAGAAATGGTATTAGTATTATAGCTCAATCGATTCGTCTCGAATCAAGAAATCTTTACCACTGCTGTGCCAGCTTTAAGTTATATTACTGATAAAGTTCAACTGTAAGAAAGAACGATTTCTCAAATATTGCAAATGACTTATTCTTCGATAAAATACATTAGTATCACAGTTCAATCAATTCCTAGCAAGTCAAAGCATCTTTTATATTCTTGTTTCAACTTTAAGTTACGTTAATAAAAAAGTTTTTCTACACATTTCATGCAACTGCCTTTTACTTTTCATCTGCATAAAAGTTTGACATCCTCACACACACACACATAGAGCATAAACTACATTTATAAGCTACGTTACCAATTTTTTACTATTTTACCCTCTCCCCCGTGACCTCTCTTTAACCATTGTAGTCCCCGTCCCTCGCCGAAAAGTAAAGTAGCCTCAAATGCTTTCAAAACAGAGGAAATAGCGTGCCTTTTAAAGAAAAATTCTTTTCAATGAAATTCTTTCGACTGAAATTAATCTAAATACCATACTGTATCCAATGTCAAAGACTTAATTTATAAGATTTCAAGTCAAAACATATATTAAGCTTCCAACAAAATAGTTGACTTCTGATCCAAAAAAGATTTTCGACCAGACAATATAATTCATCAAACCCAAAAAGGCGAAATTTTAACAACAAATTTTAATTTTACCCAAATAGTTACATGAACAATTAAGTACTTTAACTTTACAAAAAAAACTAATGTTTAACCAAGAAAGTTTACTTTTCTACTATAAAAACGTATTTACAATCCGGAAAAACCAATTTTTAACAAAAAAGCAAAAAAAAAATAAATTCTTAAGAAAACTTGCCTAGGGCGCGCGAATTTTGGCTCTCACGCTTCGCGCTCGATAATGTATTTACTTCGCGCTACGCGCTCGATTTGTTTCATCCACATTTGTACACAGACCCTTTAAAATTGAAGGTCAAAGCATTGACAAATATAATTTGGTGATTGTGAATTCTTTTTTGTTAAAGCTCCTTCGGCTCTAACGAACACATTCTTATCACGTATCTCGTGCTTTGCACTTGATTTTGTCCAAATTGCGAACTTTTTTACATTGAGTTCAACTTTATTATACCAAATGTGTATTATATTTATTTATGTACCTCAGCCTGTGATCGCTTATTCACATATTGCAAAATAAAGTACAAACTTTATTTCTTATAATTACTTACATATTTATTTCTTATTTTGCATTAAATTTCATTCCCAGCTACCCTGCAAAATGTATCATTTTAATAAATTTATATTATTACAATTCGTAATATGCATTGGTATATAAAACATTTCTATTCTTATTGTCTTGTTTTTATAATTAAAAAAGTGCGCATCCCATAAGAAACAATTTTGTCATTGAACATTTTATTGCAAATTGCGCCGTTTTTACATAAATTTAATTTGTTTATTTTTAACATAACTTTTCACGATTTTGACTAAAAGTACGCATCCTAGCGCTAAGTGCTTTTAAAAAAATTTGTAGATATGATTCAGGAGAAAAATTTTGTCAAATGAAATGCTATTGCAGCTTCTGCTCTTTTTCAAAAAAGTTAATATTTGTATTTTAATATGTTTTTATAATAAGAGTTATAATAAATTTAAAGATCTCTTATGGTTGAACAACTTTTGTCTTATTATTTTTTTTTGTCTTTCATTCCGTTCATTCAAAAATTTGATTAAATTATTTTTAACCCTTAGTTATTTCACGTATTTTCATAAACTTATATCTCAGGAACTGTTTGGTAAAATTTAAAGTTTTTTTTATATTCAATTTTTTGTAAGGCATATGACTGCGTTGACGAAATAATTCATAAAAAAATTGTACGACAAAAAAAGAGAAACAAAGACAGGTCTGTTTGCTAAATTAAAAAAAAAAATTTCTTTACATTCGTGCCATCTGTAGAAGAAAAAAAATTTAATTAAAAGGACTGATTTCAAAAGGTCAGGAATAGCACTTTTAGGAAAAATTATTCTGAATATAATTAGTTTAGAAACGCATATTCATTGCGAAAAGTTAAAATTTGTCAAAATCAGTGAATTGATCGAAAACGTCGCTAATTACGTCTGATAACACTACCCTGCACAGTTTTGCTCCTAGACAATTAATAGTTATTTCTAAAGTAATTTTTTTTTGCGCTGAAACTGAATCTGATCTCAGAATTGCTCTATCAAGTTAGGCTTTTGAGGTATCGTAATTAAAATGTGCCAAAAACACATTTTTCGACATATTTAAGGTTATGTAGCATCGCGATTTTCTCTCAAAAAACTATACACATCATCTCAAAGTAAAAGTCTTCCCCTTTCGAATGCCGTTGACTTTGCTTAAATATTTATTTTTTTCACCGAGATATCGCATTCTGAAAGGAAGTCAAAAGGGAATACTTTTCACATTTACTTTTCCTCTTTCGGCGACCCTATTCTTAGGGCCGTGTACAAACGAGGACACTTCTACAAAAATGTTGTTCCCTTTTGACCCCCGGGGTGTAACTGAGAGTGAATCTTATTTTTTACAATTAAAATAAAATCTACTTGTCCTATCTAAAACTTATTATTGACGAATTAGGAGATCCTTTTCCGGTGAAAAACTACTCCTAATTAATTATTTTTACGTTAAAAACAAAAACTCTTTTTCCTATCAAAAAATTATTCCTGACAAATTTATAGCTCTTCTTTAAATAAGTAATTTTTGTTTAGTGATTTTTTCCATAGTTTGGGTCGTTTGTCCAAAAAAAAATTTTTTTAATTTTTAATTTTATTTCTTATGATTTAAAATAGAATTACGCGGTTTATCGGAAAGTAATAAATAACAAATTTGTAGCTCTATTTTGGGAAAACAACTTTTACCTTATTATTTTTTTGTAGCATTTGTCTTTTGTCCAAAAATTTAATTTTTTAATTTTAAATGCTTTTTACGAATAAAACAAAAACAACACATCCTATTAAAAAAAAATTATGAAAAATGTAAAGCCCTTATTCATGAGAATAAATTTTATTTGATTACTTTCTTTCGTAGCTTGTCTCGTTTGTCCAAAACTTTTTTTCTCTTTTTTGTTGTTGTTTTTTACGAATAAAACAAAAACTACGCGTCCTGTCAAAAAGTTACTCACAACAAATTTGTAGATCTTTTTTAAGTACACAATTTTCGTTAATTATCTTTTTTTTATCTTGCATAGATTAAACACAAACTGGTATTTTTAATTTTTAATTACCTTTTCGTAAGAAGAAAATTTAAATTCTCGATTTTTTAAGAAAATTCTAAAAGTTTCTATACCAGTCTTGTATGGTTCTTAAAAACAAACATTTTTTTCAGACTTTTTTTACATTGTGCGTTGTTTAGCTTGAAATTTTTATTTTTGTTTTTGGTTTTTAATTTTGTTAATGCAGTAACTCTGACAATTTTTATTTTATTGAGAAAGTCATTAAAATCATTTGTTTATCATGTTAAGCACTATAAATAAACGTACAACGAATTGTTATATCTTAAAAGAAGTGTTCTAAAATTTTTGAAAATGCTTTAACTTTTTGAGTTTTCATCCAAAATCGCTAGCTAACAAACTCGTCCTTTCTTTTTACACTGTTATAAAGTGTGCTAAAGGGCAATCCACCCCGATGAATCTTTCGATAGTTCTCGTGTTTACAGACGACAACGACGACAACGACGACAACGACAACAGACAGATAGACACCCACGTAAAATTATTTTTTTTCACTCAGAAGGCCTCAGAACGTCGAAATTTGATGGAATCTGCAAAAGTAATTTTCCGCATAAAACTAATACCTTTTTACTGATAAGAATGTAAAAAGTGAAAACCTACCAAAAATTACTTTGAGAATGATTTAAATGTAATTTCAAGTTCATGCAAGAATATAAAAGATTCCTTGACTAGACAGGAATCGATTGACCTATGATGCAAATATATTTTATTCAGAGATTGAGGAAGTTATGGTCATTTGCATTATTTTAAAAATCGTTCTTTTTTATAGTTAAACTTTATCATTTATATAATTCAAAGCTGATACAGAAACAGAAAAGATTTCTTGCTCCGAGACAAATCGATTGACCTATATTATTAGTACAATTTACCAGAGAGTAAGGAAGTTATAGGTATTTTTAATATTGCTGTGTCTAGTCGTCCAGAAAAATTAGGGGAGTTGGAAAAAGAGGATGGACTAGTCGTCCTGCGTATAGTGTCTTAGTTGCTACAAAAGTCTGCTACATTTATTTAACATATGACAGCACTTCAATTTACACTTTTTTTTATTTCAATCGTAAACTACTTGGTTGTTTTAACATTTATCCATGTTGGTAAAAAAGAAAAAGGTTTGTATATCTGTATGTTTGGTTCTCTGAATCTTGAACACTTCTGAACACTTAACTCTACAAATTGTTTTTGGATGTTCTTGAAAATTTGATTTTTGTGTCTTACGACTTCATGCAACTAGATGGACGATATGCTCTTCAACATTTTGAAAATTTGCAAAAAGTCGAAAGAACTGTTTTTCTGGTAAGTTTATGAATTCTAATAAAATTTTTTAGTAAATATGAAAAATATTTTAAAACTACCCTGATTAATTTTTTTGATTAGACCGAAATTCAAAAAGATGATCATTTTTAAAAATATGCACTTTTCTTTTTAAAAGATACGTAAATTACCTATTTTGAGATATGTTTAAAACGCAGTGATATGATTTTCAATATCTCTTTGAAACTCACTACGTCACTATTAGTTTTTAAATTTCACCAGTATAACTATTTTATAATGTGCCATAAAACCCACATAAGGAAAAAATTGCGTCAGAGTAAAAAAATAATTGATTAAAGTTAAAAAAAATAATCGTTTATACAGCTTATTATTGTTCATAAGAATATTCTCTTAAAATAATGCTATCCAAGCATAGAGTAAATCTAGAAAGTTGTGGTTTTCGCTCAAATTTCCAACTTTTTTTTAACCTTTTAGTTAGTGTAAGGTAATAATTAATGCGAGTTAATAAAGTCTTTGTTGAAACTTTTTTTTTCATAACTATCTCTTCTAATAATAAAACAAATAATAAAATAAAAAACAAAATATACAATAAATACACACAATCTCTTACTAATGTGGATATTTTTGTTTTTTGATACAAACTTAAAAATGAATGATTAATTACTTCATTAAGCCCTTTTTAATTTATTTATATATGTATATTATCATCGATGACAACTTTTTTTTAAAAGAAAGGGAAGATGAAGAGTAGGCTGCTGATAGTAAAGATTGTACAGTTTCAAATATTCATTTTAGGTTCTGCAATGAATTTCTATTTTTTATTCAAAACAAATGTTTAAACGGTTATTAACAGACTCACTTCTTACACCCACTCGAAATGATTGGTAGGTGCAATCAAACAGTTAATTTTTTAACCAAAAAGGACAAATTTTCACCAAAGAAAATTAATTTTCAAACCAAAAATCACCAATTACCAACAAAACACATATGCGTACGAGACGGCACTAATTGCCCTTCTATTTTGAAAATTGTATTAAAAGCTTTTAATGTCGTTCAAAAACATTCTAAAAAACTTATTATTATCAAATGTAACAACAACTACTAATTATATTAGTCAAGTTATTTACTAATTTGATTACTTAAGCTATTTATTAATCCGATAGTAAAAGAGTACTAATTGCTTACTGAAAATGTATGAATATACTAAGGGTACATTCACAGAAAAACCTTAAATAAATTAGTCACTTCTGTTGATTAAAAATCAGTTATTTTTAATGACTGTTAAATTAATTCTAAAATATTGAATAATTCATCTGTTAAAGCGACTCTTTTGCAGTAGAAATCACTGATTTTTCAGTCAAAGTATACTTATATAATTTAGTTAAACCACTACCGTTACCACTGCCATTATCGCTACCATGATCTTGACCATGACCTTTTTTTTTCTCTAGCTTGTTTCTTTTATTAACTTTAACTCAGTAACAAGTATTTCTTTCTGCTTCCTCTTTCATAAATGTATCATGCAAAACTGACAGAAACATTTTTTCTTTACCAAACAAAGATTCGAAGAAAACAAACCAATTCGAGGTCGGTTGATACGAGTATATAGTATCCTACATCCCTAAATATTTAATACACAAATAGTAACTATGTCATGGACTGCCATTCACCATTTATAGATTTATGGAACTGAAAGCTGTCAATCCCGTCAGCCTCTAGCTATTGATATTACATAACATATATATGTAGATATACAAAAGAGCGATAAGAAATGTATCTTTTTGAAATTATATCTCACGCAACCATCCCTATTTCATTCCTTGCATGTTTTTTGTTTAGTTTTTTTACCGAAGCAGATAAAGTATAATGCTTCTAAATACTTTTTATTCGTATACCTTTTTAGCAAAGCATATAACTAAAGAAGGGTATAGAATTTAATTTATTATTTAAATGCAGTTTATTTTTTATAAATTAATAAAAAAGTCTAATTTTTGTACCGGGAAAATAACATTATATTATAGAAAAATGGTGTTCATTTTGTTTGTTCTAATTTTTATTTGCAAGTTATACACGTCAAATCATTGATATATGAATAAACGAGCATTATTTTATCACACACAAAGTGACAATATACACAGTACACGCGCCTAATTTAAATAGAGCTCTATCATAATCATATGACAAATATTTACTATGTGAAAACTTAGTTGGTTTAACAAACACTTCTTTAGAATACTTAATTGCTATAGACATATGAAATCCCTGGTGAAAACATTTTTACAACAAAATACAAGAAACCAAAACAATTTTTACAGGAATATACAAATAAATACAATGAATTACAATGAAAATTACAGAAAAGTACGAATTTTTTTTTATTGAGACTAATTTTGTACCTTTTCGTCTTGTATTGTACATTGTTGTATTTTATTGTAATTTTAGTTTTACACCAAAATTTTCGATTTTGGTGAAGAATATGGAACATGTAAAAAATAGCTTAGCTGCAGAACTGCTAGACAAATATCGACTACATAAGAAACATAAAATTCACGTTCGAGGGGTTACGCAGAAAGACAGAAAAGAAAGCTCGTGAAAAGGAAATTAATCTGTTGCGAATCCACAGCATGGATTAATAGTGACAAGAAAAGGTACGCTAGCGTATGATCGAAGTTCATTTGCAGATGTTCAAAAACGAATTTCATGGTGCATGTATATAAATAAAGAAAAAAAATTCAATGTCCACTATGATCTGATAGAAAACATATTATTTTGGAGACTGATAGTTGTATTCTACCAAAAAGAAATTCGATCATGATCTTAGCAATCAAGAATGATTTGAAAAAGCATGAGAAAATAAATTCTGTTACGTTAAGGTTCTCATTTCCATGACATTTTTGCGTGCAGAATGTTGACAATATGCAAAATGCATTTGGATATTGAAAAAGCTAAAAAAAAAGTTAAGTGTGGTCCCCTTAACGCTTACTGACGCTCCACCGCGAAGCAAACCGCAAAAGTTCTCACGAAATAATTAAAATGCTTAGTCATGATTTTCGGAATTATCATAATAAATCACGGACTTTGCAATTCAACTTTGTTCCCTATTTAATTAGAAGTCGAGCAATTTTAATTTCACCGCGAAAAACCTTTCACTGTAAATTTCAAGCCTGCAGACATAATGATGAACGATTTTTGACATGAAGTGAATTTTATTCTAGAAAATCAATCGCAAAAGAACGCAAAGCAAACGACAAGCAGAACCTTCGAATATAATCGACCTTCCACGTTTTACAATTGGTGCAAAAGGAAAAGAAGAAATTTCAGTCGATACAAGGAAAAATATCAAATGCATTTGAAAGTGGATGCCCCATGTTGATAAAATTTATTATGAGAATACACGAAGCAAATTGTCTGTGTTCCCTACTTGAGTGAAATATTTTGTAATTCGGCTTACTTATTTCAAAGATTAAAGTTCATAAGTACACTGAAAGTTATTTTCCCCGGATAATATTTATCCTTGTGAGCTATGATTATGCGAAAGATTAAGCGAGTCTGTATACAACTTGCGAGCGAAAAAGAAGTGGTAGTCAATTATCGACAAAAATTCATCTTGCAAATATCCCCTTTTCCACTCTTTTGTGTGTGTCCCTTTTTACTGAAGCTGTTGCAGCGTGCGTTAGAGACCTCGACGTGGGGTTATGTTTACAGGATATACTGTTACTCCGTGTTCTAGTGACAGGCATTGTTGCTCCTTGAACTGCGGTTTTTCCAACAAATTATTTTACTGCAATAGATACATTTTTTATGAATTAGAACTACATTATCATCATCTGAGCAAAGTTGCAAGTAGGAGTTTAAAATACGGAAACAAAAGAATGAAACACATTTTTAGTTTCATATACAATTATGCAATGCATTAATAACAAGATAGACAATAGACATTATAAACGGAAACCAATATTCTTTCACAAAGGGAAATTCGTAGAAAATCTACTTTAAGTTAAAATGTGCAAGGGGTTTAATCACAGTGTAGTTTTTTTGAACTGAATATTTAAAAATTAAGAATAATAAGAAATTTAAAAACAATTATATTTATTCTGTAACACCCCATGATCCCGTGATAGCGAATATAAGTCTATTTTATGATTTGTTTTCATTGCAGTTCCACCACATGTTGTGTCAAGATACATACAAATATTTGCATAAATTATCAAGTTTGAAAATCACTGTTCAAGCAGTGAGGCTCAGAATTTATTTTATATCTGATTTTTTCATAAATATTGAAAAAAGTATATATGAATTACAAATATTTATTCAAATGAACTGAAAAAAAATAAAATCGAATTTAAAGTGTCTCATCCTTCCAAAATTCGGAATGATCTGTCTCAAATTTTAAAAATTTTTAGTCGTGTAAAAAAATTTTTTTAATCTTTCAAGCAAATTTGCACATCTTTACGAGGAATGATAAATAATGCATGACTGTTCATAAGAAGAAGGCCCACTTTGTGGATCACAGTTTTGGAAATATAAAAATTTTTGTAAACATAACTAGAAAATATATTTTTGGCTACCAATAGGAAATGGTACCTAAATCTATGCTTTAGACAAAAAAAAAGTCCAAGTTTAAACAGAAAAATTGCGTCAAAGTTTACTGAAACAAAATAAATTGATAATGAGTACATTATAAGCAATATGAACATTAAAAATAACTCAATTGGTTTTTAGTATTGACATTGATCATGACAGCAAACATATCTGAATTACAAAGCAAGTTTTAAAAAATTATTACAAAAAAATAATTAAAAACCTATTTTTTCCTATGTATCTGGTGACATTATACTTATTTACCAGAAGCACCCAGACGTAGGTCAATGGCACTCGCCAATTTTTAATGTGTTTCTTTCTAAAAAGTTTAAGAAGTTATAAACAGAAAAAACTAATGATGAACGTGACCTTTTAAAATTTTCAAGTTCGCTTAAACAATAAAAAAGCAGTATTGTAAAACTGGTGCCTAAATCAATTAATTCACGCTAAAAATAACTCTTTTAATGTATACGCACACGGAAACATTGCGTTAAAAGAACAATGTTTAAATGCTGAAATATGACGAAATATAGTTTATTTTTTAATTTAGTTTATTTAAACAATTATCTAATGCTACTAGTTCATTGAAAGAAGCTTTTACTAAATACTTGGCTGTTAATTTTGTGAAAAGGTTCAGTTTTATTTATTAACACATAACACGTCAAAAAATGATTTTAAACAACTGTTTTTGAAAATAATGCTTTTAATTGTCAGCACAATATCCTCAAACGTTCAGATGTTAATTTTTTACACTTGATTACATCAAAGGAATGAAGTTTGTTTATTCAAAAAGAACAAAATAGTGCATTTGTCCAAATTGTGCATAATTTTTTAATAAAAATTGCTCATAAAATAACAAATTTTTATTAAATTACATTAAATCAACTGAAAACTCTTTTTTCAATAAATGATCAAATTTATTGTGAACAAAGTGGCAAATTGTGTTAGTATTGAATGTCTTTTTTGGATAGTTGCTTCATGTTTTCCAGATATTTTCAAAAGAATACAAATATCTTTGGAAAAAATCACTTCAAAGTCAAGTTTTCTTTTTTATTTATGTTATTAAATGAAAAAATAATTAAAAACATGTTCAGCGTTAAAAGTATCTTACAAACCATCTGTGTTTTTGGCTCATTAGAGACAAATATTACTTTTTTTTCTTATTACTCAATATCGGTCTTTCTTAAATACTGAAAGCAGTATGTTTAGAGGCTAATTTAAACCTTCTAGTCAAGAAAAACTTTACACTTCACAGTTATTTGTGAAACGAAAAAAAATTTTCTAAGTAAAACTTCACATTCTATGATGTGTATTTGTGTTGAATTCTTGATCTTCAATACCATTCTTAAAGGGTGTATTTTTAAGATTATTGTTTTCATCTAAATGCTTGATCCAAATAAGCCCAAACTCATGAAAAAATATAGTGGTTGCATAAAATGTAATAGAACAATCACATGAGATTCATTACGAATAAATGTTGTAAAAATGAATTTTTCACTGCATAAAAACTTATATTTTTCCACTCGCGATATTTTGCGTATAAGTGTTTTTTACAAAATAATTCATTTTTGTACTAAAAAATAAATCGATAATAAAACTGAGTTTCATATTAATATTCAGCGTATGGAAATACATCGACATACGAGGCAAGGCTTCAAAAAAATTAAAATGTATACACTTATATTTTGAAAATTCATATTCTAGACCAAAGTCATGTATTATATCATTTTTAAAATCGCTGCGTTGAAGTTCTAAGCATCTTGCTGATCAAATTTAGTATACAATAAAAATGTATGCGTACTTAAACATGTGTTTCAATCTATTCTGATGCTGCTAAAAGTTTTGATAACCATTTTATTATTTTAACTTTATTGAATATACTAGGCTTGACAAATAGAAAACATTCATGAACATATTTTTTTTTAATTCTTATCGCTACTAAAGTGGTGATTTTTATAATTTTTAAATTGATGCATCTTTAAAAAAGAAACAATAGTCCCTCACTTATGCAGTTTTGTAAAAAATTAATATATTTTCTGTGAACTTTAACATAGAAGAGTAAATATTGAAACAAGCTTTTAAGTCTGAACAGAAGTCGAATAAAATTGCCCATAATCCTCTAACCAACGATCAAATTTTTTGTTAGAGAATGATAATTTTAATAAATCTTGTTAGAAATAAATGTATTTACTGATAGCTTCTATCCACACTATTCGTGACAAAAGTTTATTTCAATAGCGCCAAAAATTTGTTTCTTCACAGCCAATATTTCTTGTTATCTTTTAACACATATTAAACCCATTTTATGGATAGCACTCATATATCACTCTTTTGTAAAGAAAAGGATCTTTTGAATTTTCCTCTTGAATCATGAACTTTGGCGCCTAGATTACTTTGTGATTCTTTTTTTATCCGACATAGGTACACATGTAAATTTTGTTCTCATATCACCTTAATTGAATTACGAGAAACGAAATAATTAAGTACGAACTACTATATTAATGTAAGGCTTACTTTTTCTTCTTATGTTTTCTATTATAGATTATATTTTTACTTCTTTATTATCTTTCTCATTATTATTTACCGTTATTGTCGATTATTTCATCTTTTTTTATTTCCAATCAAATGGAGAATGTGAAAAACGGTTAATTTTTTTTTAAGAAGTTGAAAAATTTAGTGATCTTTTCATTTCGATTTTATTTTATTAGTAGTTTCATCTAAATATTTGTTTTATAAAAATAATATAATTATATATTACATTTATCATTTATTAACATATACTATTTTCTTAATAGTGAAATTTAACGTAAGTGTTGACTGTACATTTGTAAAAATATTTGGTGCATGTGTCTATAAATCTATTTGATGATCATCATTAACTGTTTCACATTTATATGCCACTTTTTGAGCAATTGAAATAGAACAACACAAAATTACTGTACATGTATTTAATTTTTGCCTACAATATAGTAAAAAATAATCTTTTAATAAAACAAAGGTATAAAAAATCACCCTGTTTTTTCTTTTTTTTTTCAGTAACTGTACGCTCGCTTTGTCAGAAAACAGGGCGAAATCAAAGTCAAGTTCGACTCTGCATCGCATCCGATTACACTAGGAAAAAAGTAGTTGGAGAACCTACCCTTGTATTTAGAATTTTCTGCGAACATTTATCATTAATTCAACATTCACTGCTGTAAAGCAAAGTCTCTAAAAAAATATATATAAAAATCGCATATTTGTTAACATTAAATTACTTGTCATTAATATTACATTAATTCCTATTCGTGTTACTAAATAATTCTTTGACTCTTATTTATGTGTACAAGATGTAACTACATGATGATATTTATGTAGGGCGATTCTGAAATGTGGGAATTATGACCAGTATATTAGATAACCCATCCATAAATAACGTAACAGATTTGGGAAAAGAGGGTTTGGGAAAATGTTACATGGATAAGGGAGAGAAAGTCTACACTGAAACACAATATGTTTTAGAAATCAATACCATAAAAAATCGATGCATCCAAAATTATGTAGTGTAATGTTAAATTTTAGTAATTGAAATAAAATATTGCAATATCGTTGTAAGTTTTTTGATAGCTGTATTAATTAGATTTGTACTTACATTTTTTTCATTTATTCTGTAGAAAAAAATTATTAAAAACAAAGTTTTTGTAAATCCCTGAAATCATTGAACGATATTCATCTACCTTCGACTTTACATAGAAAATGTTACACTATTGACTATATTAACACCTAGGCTTCTTAATGTAGATTGAACATGAAGTAAATATATCTGAAAAAATTTGCAAAGCGTTTCAATCTTCTAAATTGTTTGTAAAAATGTATAAAGAACGCAAATATAAGTATAGTGCAGAGTTTTGCCTTTAGAATGAACTTTAGAAATTAAAAATATTAAAAAATTTGAAGCTACCTACAAGAAATTTTAAAAAATTGTAAAAAATTATGTTTTTTATGCATATCTTTCTTCTAGATAACGCAGATTATTATACGTTTTTATTTTCCAAGATAGTCTAATTTTTCTTTTACATTCCATATAGTTTTATTTTCGTTATCTTGATTTTCAAACAAGCCTGAAATCAAATTTCGTTTCATTATTTAGTAATATAGGTGTCTTAGGTGAAAAGTAGGTTAATTGTATTTAATAAGACATAACTGACACGGTCCTACCCCTGACACGTGTCCGGAGTTCAACGCATTTACCCTATTTACGTATATAAAAAACAAATTCAAGTAAAATTGTACACGAAAATAATTTTGTTTTGCGTAAATATCTAGAAATTCGTGAGAAATTAAAGTATAACAAATTCAGTGTCAAATCTGGAGAATTATTTAAAAAAGTGAAAAAATTTTAAACATCATCACTATGTTTTTGCAATATCTCACTAAATAGCTGTATTTCTTTTCTGTTACACTTTTATTATGCAAAATTTAATTTTTAAAATATTAAGGAAAAAATGTGTATATGAAAAAATGCGTATCTCTTTACGGATGTAAAAAAAATTCGGCTGAATCAAAAGCCTTCGTTAAAAACTGTATCTTTTATTGATTCAATTTAATATTCTATAAAAAAACAAAGATGTGTGTATTTTGATGCAATAAGGATGCTATAAATTTCATAGTATAATACATTTGGATCAATAAAATATACGTTTTTAAACGTCAGTTATTGACTGAATAGCATTTTTTCCGTGTTATAAATTTGTGTAGCTAGAATATTATTTGTTATCATTGTATTATTAAGCAAAATCCCTCTGTAGGTAATCGTAAAGCATAAAAATATGTTTTTTTGTATATCAGTCATAGTGTTTCTTCGTTGTCAGTGGTAGAAAAATAAGGAAAATGAAGAAATGTGTTTTTTCATACCACTATTCTGGATGCTTACATTCAGTCCGATTTTCTTCGGGGATGACTGAAAATGAAGCTCTTAGCATGTAACAGAATCGTGATTCAAAAATTAAATTTTATATGTTACAGTATTGTTTTTGCCTTATCAGTGGCAATGATATAAGAAATCAGAATATTTTTGCAGCCTACACAGCCTTTCTTTCACGGACTGAATTTCAATTTTATTCTGAGAGCACTTTCGTTTATTTGTAACGGAAAGCGAAGGAAATGTATCACAGTATGTATTTCTCTCTTTATGAAAATGGAGGCTAAAGGAAAAAGAGGTGGCGGTGTGTTCCTACTCACCATTAACTTCTTTATGAAATCGTCCATGAAAAATATCTGGAAATGTAATTTTTTAACATGAAAACTTAAAGAAGCGCTGTTATCATATTAATGTGATGTTTTCCAATTTTTGGTTGAGAACTGTTGTGCTTTTTCTCTCTACCAATTTGAAAAATAGAAATACATCGTCAAATGGAAAGGTGAATATTGAGAAAAAAATTCAAAATCGGACTTGATTTCAAAGTCCATTCATTGAATTTTTCTTAAATTAATTTTTAAGTTGTTTTTATTTTATGAATGCCTAAAACATACATATATAAAATTTGATGACATAATAAATTGTCTCCTTTCATATAAGAATAATTTAAAGTGTAGCTACCTGAGAAAAGGACTATTGCAAAAACAATAGAAATTAATTTTTCTATAATAAATAACTATTTTACTTTACTTATTGTATTTGGCAATTTGCAAACCGTACATCAAATTCTTGTAAAAAAATATAAATTAAATAAGAAAAAATTATTATTTTTCTTAAAAATAAGTTTGAAAATGTTCATCAAATGATGCAGATTATACAATGAAGGTAATGTAAAAGGGGACAATTCTATATGAATAAAAATTAAATACATGCATTTTTAAGCCATTAGGGAAATAAACCAAGAAAAAACGAATAAAATAGGCAAAAATTAAAAAAGGGACCTCTAAAACACATATATCTCATGTTCAATTAAAAAAAATTGTTTGACTAAAAAAGCACAAAGTGTGCATGTTCAAATTCAAAAATCAGTTGTTTTTTACCTTATAAAATAAATCACCCTAATAAGTATAGATTATTGAAGAAGGGACATCAGTTCGTGGAATTTGACCAAAAAACCATAGTTTAATTGATTATTTTTCGTTCCATCAATATTTGTTTCTGATTACACCATCATGAAGTTGTGAAAATTTCAGCACTTGTTTTGATAAAATCAATGCTTTTACTTATGAATATTTACAATTAGGCAATTTTTTACTTAAATTTTCTACTTATATACGTCAATTAATTCGTTTTAACATGATGTCTATTTTTTATCAATACATTTAGGGTCATATCACACTAAACTTAAAAAAAATTTTGTCTACTTCTATTTTGCAAAAACTCACTTGATACAAATTGAGATAGTGAGTTAAAAATTTAGAGATACATATAAGATACTAATGACTGTTCGTATAACTATACATTTTTTGAAAAAAAAAACCGGTTTGAAGGAATGTTAAGAATTTTTATTTTGTTATTTTTAGTAATTGAGAAATATGCAAACATTCCTTAAAGCCTTCTATTTTATTTCCCAAATGTTTAACTTGATATTTTCAATTCGTGTAGACGTGAGTCGTTTCGAAAAAATTACGAATAATTTTTTTGAGGTATTAGGACACGGTCTAAGTTTAATTATGAAAATTAAACAAATTGGAGATAAAAGCCAGATTTTTTATTATTTATGAGGGGGCGAGAAAAAATATTTCGAAAGATCCTTGTGTCTCTTTTGAGATATTTTAATCCTAATCATTTCTACATTTTTACTCAGATAAGATTTTTCAACAGTTTCTTTTCTTACTTGTATTTGATAAACACTTGGCTTTAAAACTGTTGAGTGAAAACTTCGAAAATGATTGATTTATTTTCATGTTGTTCCTACTCAGTACTACCAGCGCCACTAAGCGAAAAGCTAAAAGCAAATGAATTTATAGCCACTTTCCCAAAATGTGATAAGGTGTCTTTCATTTATTAGATTTCACATCCCTGTAAATATACAATTTTATTATTGTGGAAAATATATCTATATTATAATTAAAAACTATCAGTAACAATATAAGTTATTTATTTTTCAGATTTTTTAAAAACGCGACGGGTTTCGCTTCTTTAACATAGATAATATATCAAAAACCTATGCGATTTTCCCAGAAAAAAACTCGACATTTAATTTTGTTTCTTTTTATAAATAAGGTTCCTTGCACTGACTGATACCATCTAATGGTTAATATGGCAGAAGTTAAAGACACAGTATTTTAACATTCTTATTTTATAATGAGAAGGTAATATTTGTGTAAAATTGCCCCCCCCCTCTGTTTTTGTCAAATGTCCACGTTTTAAGCCCCCTGAACCCGAAAAACAGATTTTCACGAATGTGTGTCTGTTTGTCTGCATGTATGTATATATGTATGTATGTATGTATGGCTGTCTGTATGTCTGTCTGTATATCTGTCTGTATGTCTGTATGTTTGTCTGTGAGCACGATAACTTTTAAAAAAATTCATTTATTGGATTGGCGTTTGGTATACTCTTTAAGTGTCTCAAATTGAAGGTCAAGCTTGTTAGCCAGCCATTTTGGATTCAAATTCAAAATGTGAGCACATTTTAAACATTTTGAAGACTACTTTTTTCAGCTTCAAAAATTCTACGCATGGTGTAAGTAGATCTTGAAAAGATGAACAAT
>JAUELO010080359.1:0-29516 GCA_032357855.1 Amphibolips quercusostensackenii | reverse complement strand
ATGTCTTAAATTGGTTTGTTATGATCCATAAAAAATGTAATTTTTAATGACAAAATAAAAAATAATGAGTATTTTATCGTGTAATATTCGTCCAATTTAATCTTGTTCATAATTATATGTCGCACGTTTTTATATAATTCTATTTTATTTTTCCAATGTTTAAAAGACCTGAAATTTTAAACTTCAAAATGCAATTTGAAATACATTTTTGAGATGTAAAAACAAAGCTGTAATTGAATTAAGATTTTGACTGAAAAAAAGTTATGATTAACGAAATAAATTAGTAAAGTTTAAAATCCTTTATAACATCTGTACCCCTTTTATTTAAAAGAATAATAATTTTGTAATAATATATTAGCCAATAATAATATTGTGCTGAAATTTCAATACACGTAGCCGTGGCCTTTAGATATTATGAAAAAGCAATTTTGGTGCTTATTTAGGATAACCTAAACAATTTGTCATAATATTTTAGAATTTGTTACGACTGATGTCATTTTGCAACGAAAATTTAATATTTTTTTTAGTAATTCAAATTTTTATTTAAAAAATGTAGGCCCTAGATTTAAATTTCGGTGCAACAAAAATCGAGAAAAGAATTTCCATCTTGAATTTCTGAAAATTTTTAAATTACATCCCAGAAATCGGATATTGTAAATTGTTTATTATAATACGCTTAACTTTTCATGCCATCAAAAAAAATTGGTGCAATAAAAACAATAGTCTAAAATTTCGTACTCATTATTGTTGAATATCTGATTGGTTGCATACTGCGTAAATATGATTTTATGTGTCTCTTTTCAGTTTGTTCACTTTAATTTCCTGGAATTTTCTAAATCCATATTTTGAAATAAAGAATTTTATTGCAGAAATTTATTTTCAAAAGAAAAAATTTAAACTCTGATAGATTAATTAACGATAAATGCAACAATTCTGTTTTTAACATTTGACCAATTGTTTTAAAAACTACCGGTACCAAAAATATTACGTTGACGATATCGAAAGTTCATAGAATCGAGGACTGACTGTATATAGTCTTTTCCCTAACCCTATGCTCTATTCCATCGACATATAGTACTGGACCGCTAGCTACGGCCATCAAAAGTGAACAGCGAATAGAAAGAGAGGTCCGAACGAGAAAATCTACCTGTCTTTTTCTAGAGATGCGATTAGCAATTGCTGGATTGATCCTTTTCTAATAAAAGCAGATGGAAGGAGAGTAGAGCCAATCGCATCTCTAGAAAAGGACAGATAGATTGTCTCGTTCGCTCATCTCTCTCTATTTCCTATTCCACTTGTGTTGGCCGTAGCTTGCGGCCCAGTACTATATGTCGATGCTCTATACATATGGCGTGGTATGAAGAGGAGAGGCCGAAGGCAAACGCAAGCAAAAGTGTGCGATTAATTTTAAATTCTGTAAATATATAGGTAGAATAAATTTTTGCAAGCAGATATGGAAATGTAGGGTAAATATATGAAAAAAAATATTCACAGAGCTAGGAGAAAGGTCCTGAACTCAAAAGTATATTCGTATATTCTGCCCTTCTCATCATCTTTAAATTATACTTATAATTTCTTAGTATAAAACCCACAAAATGGGGCTCCTTATTTAAAATTTGTATGCGCTATTTAGGGTTTTGAAACTCCCGCGCTTTTTCGACTACTTCTGCGTCCTCCATTCGCGACTTTGTTGGGTGGGAATCCGGCAAGTGGCAACACTGCAGACGCCTCAACGAAAAACAAAAGAGAAGAGCACAGAGGCCGCATGGAGCATGGACAATTTCATTGTAATTAGTTTCGTGCGTAGTTCTCCTGAGCACGAATAAGAATTATTTTTTAACTGTTATCCACGAAAAGTAAGTAAAGTTGTACAATTTTCTGTAAAGTTTGTCACCAATAAGTTGATACATAACTGTGATAAAGTGATATGTAAAATTGCGACAAAACAAGGTTAGATTAAATCACAATACTGACAATCAATATTTTTTTTCATCAAGATTATTCTTTTTCGGTCAAAATCAACGTAAAAATAAAGATATTAATAAACTGATTCATAGAGTAGTATTTATTTTTGAATATTTTTACACTTTTAGAAATGCCACGTCGTAAAATTTCATTTAAAATTTAATGGTATTTCTACATTTTCTGACTATATTTTGTAAATATATGTATATATGATTTTAGCTTCTCTAAAGCGTAAAACTGCGCATTTTTGAGAATTATTATTTTCAAAAATGTATTTATCGTATAATATTTTCCTCATATTACAACGAATTAAAGAATATCAGATAAAACCAAAGGTGGCCTTTTTGAATTATGTCAATATGATACTAAGATACGACTTTTTAAAGAAAATGTCCATGACATAATAAGCTAAGCAAATATATGAAAAAGGATTGTTTGTCTCAGCAATTCCTAGAAATTTCAATTTATAAAATTTTATTTAAAAAAAACAATAGCCATTAAATTTTAAGGCACTGGAATAATTTTTATGATTTGAAAAATGTATTCTCTAACTTCAGCCGTTGTTTCAATTTTTAGGATTTTTGTCCTGAGTACGTTTCGAAATTCTATCGAAAGGTGGGGGTCTCTAAGGCCGGTTTTTGACCCAAATTAGATTTGGACCGAAAAATTCGACATAAAATCCTACAGTGTCTACTCAAAATAAAATGTTAATTCCACCCTAAACTAACCAATCCACCCCCCCTTTCTATTTACCCCCACCACCCCTTCAAAAAATGAAAACTTCACCGCTTGTATTCAGCGTTTTTGGAAAGATTCGACACTGTCAAACTTGTATTTGCTTAATAAAGTACACTATGACCTCTCTATGAACTATCTTGATTGTTATAAACAATAATAATTTCATTAAACAATTTTTTTTTTATATCTTTCATTAATTATTATTTCACTCTAAATGAAAAGTGGACAAAAAGTGGAAAATTTCAGAAAAAACCGTAACTATTTAGCATTAATGTAGAAGAAGATAGTTATAAACAATAATATTTTGTTCAAAAAATTGTATTTCTCAAATTGCTATAATTATTAACTAGTTCAATGTAAAAACTTGACAAAAAGTAAAAAATCAAAAATAATTCACTGAGAGAATTTTTGTTATTATTTTTTTCAAATATTTGCTTTACATAACTATAAAACAAAGACGCGCTCTAAGCAATTAATTTTTTTGTGTCTCATGCAATTTTTTATTAAAAATATGTAAGATTAATATTGTTACAAATATTGTTTAATTTATCGTATATTTTATATAACAAATATTCTAAAATATTAAAAAAATGCAAGAACAAAATTTTTTATAATTAATAAAAATTGGTGTTTCAACTTCTAAATTAATATTTATTATTTTTATACAATATATATATATATATATATATAGAATATGCAACCTTGGTCAAAACATTTTTTTTTAATTAAAAATAACAATTGCTGACAAAAATTATCTATCTGATCGAAACTTGTTAGAAGATTCTAAAAATTGTTTGAATTGTAATGATTTTTGTTCAAAAACACCAATTTTTTATATAAAACACCAGCGTAACCTGAAATTATTTAAAAATCCATCGTCTTGTTTACAAAAGGGCGATTTTTATATAAAAAGTCCAATTACCGACGAAAAATACTAACCCAATCCGGAATTACTCAAGCTTGTAAGTTTTATTATTTTAAACAAAAATTACTTTATTTAAATCTATTTTTTTAACGATTGGATTTATGTCACATGGTTTCTTGTTTGAAAATATCAATTTTATGTAGAACATACCAAAGTGACGGAAAGTTGTTGAAAAATAAAAAATATTCTTTGAAATCCAAAAATTTGTTGTTAAAAATCCCAGTATAAAACCGAAAATTCCGTATAACAGAAAACTGTTTAAAATTCCAAATCGTCTATCAACTCTAATAAATTTTATTTAAAAATAACCTAATAAACTGGTCAAAAAACGGTAAATCTTTTTTAAAAAATTTAATTTAAAATACCATTTTTCGACGGAAAGCATTAACTTGATTTAACATTGTTAAAGGATTTTGTATCTTGTTAATTTTATATTGATTTTTGTTTTAAAAGATCAATTTCTCGTGTAAAACTCTGATATAGCCTGAAATTGCTAAAAGTTGTGAATATTTATTAAAATCAAATTTTTTGTTGATTAAAAATACCAATTGTTGGCGAAAAATACTATCATAACCGAAATAAAATGATTTTTCCTCAAAAAACGCTAAACGGTCAAGAAAAAGAATTATGAAAATTATAAATTGAAGAGAAAAATAATTTTTCAAACAAAATAACAATGCTAAATAACTGTTAATTTTGTGCCTTTGTTTATTTGCTCTAAAGATATATAAATATAATTTTCGTATACTTTTCTCAAGAAAATTCCAAAAGTTTTTTGAAGATTTTAGATATTTTGAAAAATTATCTAGAAAATTTATGAGAAATATCTTTTGGAATTCGAATTTAAATTATTCCTAAAATTGTATCAAATCTTCTGGATTCATTTTCGATGATTTCGGAAAAATTTTGTAATATATTTAAATCTTTTAAAGTATTCTCTAAAGATTAAATTATTTTATTTAAAATTATTTGAATCACTTAAGTTGCTTTAAAATCTTACAGATTCTTCTCCTACAATTTTGTGAATCTTCTGAAATGTTTTTAAATATTCTTTTAAAATAAATTTTGTGAAATAACAAGTGAGTTCAAATTTTCCCATGAATCTTGAAAAAATTATCTTATTCTTTTGAAACCTTTCAAAATTTTCAAGAAGCTTTTAACTTTTTAATCAAGATCTTCATAAATATGCAATTTTGTTTCAAACTCTTAATCTTTTTTATTTGAAAATTATTTTTGTATTTTTTTAAAATGTTTAAATCTCCTAATATTATTTTAATTTTTTCTACAATTTTGTAATGCTGCAAAATTAAAATTTTTTTCTTTAGAATCTTCTACATTCTTTTTTGGAATTTTAGAAAATCATTTGAAATATTTTAAAGTACTTTTAAATATTTTCTTAAAATTTTTAGTGATCATCATCATTTCTATTAAGTTTATTTTTATTTTATGTATTTTTCTGCTTAGTATTAAATTATATATATATATATATATATACACTTTATTATTTATAATAATTTCTGATAAATTTTTAATAATTTTTAAATCTTTTTAAAACTTTAAAATATCTTTTATAATAACTCCTAAAATTGTTTGAAACCTGCAAAAATTAAAAAAATTGTTCTTAATTCTTCTAGATTCTTTTTGGACATTTTTTTAAAATCCTTAAAGCTTTAAATCGATCTTGTAAAATAAAAAGTAAATTATTAGGTTAATTATGATGTTCTAGTTGTGTGTCCATAATTTCATTTTAAAAAGTAAAAAATTTAAGAACAGAATTATTACCTGAATTATTAGAGAATCAAATTTAAAAAATTTTTTAATGGATTTTCATTTAAGTAATTGAATTTTTAATACGGAATTCTCATAACGTTTGAATTATTCATTAAATTTATTCAAAAACTTTTGTTTTGAATTTGAACTTGCTCATAATTATATTCAATGAAGTGTTGCGTTCTTTATAATATTCAGGCCCTTGTTCACAAATAAAGATTTTCCATTAATATATTATTAACGCATAATATTGAAAGAAAATGGGTGCTTATTCAGAATACCTTGAAGAATTTTTTTTAATCTTAAAGAATTTGTTGTTATTAATGCTATCCCGCCATGAAAATGTGATATTTGTTTTAATTATACAACCTTTAATTAAACAATTTAAACTTGAAATTTTGGTTCCAGCGATAGAAAGAAATCGAAAAAATACGTTTCATCTTGGATTTCGAAATTCGAAAATTTACACTTCAGCAGGCGAGCCAACGAAAAAGGAAAGTATAGATTACAGAAGCGACTCGCAGAGACAATTTCAGCCTAATTAAATTCGTCGTCGTTTTTTTGAGCATGGATAAGAATTATTCTCCAACTGTTGTCCACAACGAGTAAGTAATGTTACAATTTTTGTCAAAAAATTTTCGACAAAAGGCGGTTCAATTAAGCGAGAATACTGCCAAACATATATTTTTTATAGTTATTACACTAGCAGTCAAAAATTGATGTTCACCCCTTTTTTTGTGATTAAGTTTTTTCAATTTTAATTACGTCAAGGTTAAAATGTTTTTTGTTTAAAATGTTAAACGGTCTCAAAGATATGTATAAAATGAGCCCAGTATAAAGACAATTTGTCTATGTTTTAACGTGATATTGCAAAAATAGCGTAAATTTTAACATTTTCTTCAAACTAAAGTAGTATACGAAAAAGTCAATATTTTTTTATGTTCCTAGGCTCATTTTAAAGCTATTTTTCAACAGTATTGCAAAAGCGATAGTTTTAAAAAAAGGAATAAAAAATTATGAAAATACTCGAAAAGTGTAATTTTAACTATTTAGTTTGTAATATTTTTAATAAGGTCAAGATTTCTTTCTTAAGTATATGTGCAAGACTTTTTGTTATTTACAGTACTTTTTTAGTCTCGTAAAATTTTCATTTGCATATTTGACTCACTTTAAAATGCACAAGTGATACATCTTATGTCTTATATTTTTTTTAGTTGGAGCTTCGAATATATAATGAATTGACAGAAGAGAGCAAAAAATATTTTCATACTGGAAATTGGACTAAGAATCGAAATTATTAAATTATTTGCTACTTTTTATAGTTAGTACGTACGTATATTATAATGCAATTTCATCGACAAGTGGCATGCACTATCAAAATGTGAGATGTGACGCAGCAAATTGTTGTAACTCAACAATAACGTGAATAACCCTAATATATGTTCTTGAAATGTCAATTAGAATAATAGAAAAAGTTAGGATTTAGAATATATATGTATACTAGCAAAAATGTACCTGACGTCGCCCGGGTAGTAGCAAGTCCCAGAAAAAGTATTCTCCCACACGTGCTAGGTATCAACAAACATGCAGCCAAATTTTAAATCTTTCTTTTTCATTGGTGATATCATTTAACAACTGGTACAAAAAAACTTGACCTCAAAATATTTCCTTTTATCTGAATTCTACATTGCAAGGGCTTCAATTTGAGCCATTCCCAACAAAAATCAGACTTAAAGAAAAGCTTTCAGTCTAGGGGTCCAAGAAACCAAATTTTCCTCGTCTTTTTATTATTCATCTATTGGTATAAAATTAAAAAAGTGTAACATAGAGAGTTTAATTTTTTTCTCAATTTAAGATATCAAGAGCTTTCAATTCAAACGTATCCGTTAAAATTTATATGGAAAGAAAAGCTTCCAGCATAGAGGTAAAGCCAAATTTTCCTAATTTTTCCAATTTTACTTTTTTTAGCCACTCTTAACAAAAAAAGGAAAACTATAACATACAAAAATTTATTTTTTATCTCAATTCTACATGCTTCAATTTGAGCTTTTCAAAAGAAAATTAGACTAAAAAAAATCTTCCCATGTAAAGGTCTAAATAACAAAATTTTCCTCATTTTTCTTATTTTTTACCTACTGTTATAAAAAAATGAACTATAGAAAATTTTACTTTTATGTGAAAATATGAAAGCAAAGAGCTATTGAAAAGAAATTTTTAGTTGTTTGCGTGAAAATGAAGCCTATATATTCTTGTAAATTTGAAAATTGTCACAGCAAAATCCATCAAAAGACATACTGAGTTATTTTCGTTAGAAAACTAAGCTTATGCGTGGAAAAATAGTTATTTTATGAATGTGATTATTAAAATTGTTTAAGTAATTCATTATTCTTGTACATATGTAAAGGGTCATAGCAAAAAGTTATCAGAAAGACATTCTCAGTTGATTCCTAAAAATAATATCGAGCTTTTTCGTTGAAATACATCCAAACTATGAATTTGTTTCTAAAAATTGATTAAATAATTACTATATAGCATGTACTTGCTACTCTAGACCCCAGAATAGTTATTTGTGGATAAACTAATGAGAATGTACAAATCGTGACATTTTTATTGCAGCAAGTGTTTAAATGTTCCTGGTTTCAACAGAACCTTCTACTCTCCAAAAAGAAAGAAAATCTATCATTCGAGAACCTCTTCTTTGAATCCTGTTTGAAAACTGCTCTGAACATCAAGCGTCTCATCATGAACCAGAACTTTAGATTAGATGGTCATTCAAGAAACGTCGAAGGGCTTAGACAGTATACAAAACTAGAAGAACATAAAGAATCTTCAAGAAATGACTGTAACTACAACGAAAATGACTGTAACTACAACGACACTACTTGTTACAGTAATCTTTTCCTTGCTGTTCATAGTGGCCAGCTTGAAGTTACACATTCCCTGCTTAAAGAAGATTCCCTGGAAGGTGAAGTATCTGGAAAGAAACTAATACATATTGCAGCTGCAAGGGGCCACGAGCAGATGATCTGTTTGCTTTGTAAACGCAATGCTAAAATCGACAAAGGAGATAAGGATGGCAATACCCCTTTACATCTTGCTATTAAGGGAAATCATACTGACGTGGTTTATTTATTACTTAATGAAGCCACTGTAAATCTAAAAAACTTGAGGGAGGGAACACCACTTCATGTTGATACAAAAATGGGAAACTTCTTCTTTATTGATCTTCTTTTAAAAAGTGGTGCCAAAGTCGACGAAAAAGATGAAGATGGTAAAACCCCACTCCACATTTCGTCTGGAAATCCGAATCCAAACATCCAAATAATGAAGATTCTCTTGACTTATGGTGCTTCTGTAAATACAAAATGCAAAAAGGGCTACACAGCACTACATTGTGTCACAACTTCAGGAAGTGTGAAGGCCACCGAAGTTCTGATCGACAGCGGAGCTTCAACTACTTTGGGAGACATCAATGGTATATCTTCTCTTTGTTTGGCCATACAGAAGAACAAAAATGAAATGGTAAAGTATATTTTGAAACAGAGAACCGATGTTGAATTTACAGTCACAGGCAGAATGATGCCACTGCATTTTGCTGCTGAAACTGGTAATGAGGAAATTGTCAAGCTGCTAGTGACGAAGGGAGATGAAAGTCAATGCCGCATGTAAAGGTTCGAAAACACCTCTTCATTTTTCTGCGGCTAATGGACATGTGAAGGTTTTAAAATATTTAATCCAATGTGGAGCTAGCATTGATGCAGAAACAGCAACATGTAATACACCACTCCATCTTTCTGCTGCTGCCGGGAATTTGGAAATTGTTAGTGAACTTTTAACTTGTGGTGCCAAACTTGAGTCTTTCAATACTGCAGGACTTACACCACTCGCTCTAGCTACAAAATTTAGAAAAATAGAGGTTGTAAGGTTGCTTCTAAATAAGGGAGTTAGTGCTACACATATCCAAAGACCACCTGAATACTTGCATGGTATGGATGTGATTCCAGCTTCTCATGTTGCAGCCAAAACTGCGGATGAAAAGATTGTTAAGATATTTTTAAAGAGTGGAGTTGCAGTTGATTTTAAGAGTAAAAATAATAAAACAGCTCTTCACTTTGTTGCAACGCGTGGTCACAGAATATTGGTGGAAGAACTTATTAAAGCAGGGGCTGATATTAATTCAAGGACGAGGTTTTCTGAAACTCCACTTCATCTTGCAGCAGCTTCAGGAAGAGTATCGACTGTCAAATATCTTTTATATTCTGGCGCTCAAATCTTGACTACAGATAAAGAATATACACCACTGCATTATGCTTTGGATAGAGACAAGCATTATGCTATTATAAAACCTAACAGAACTTATATGAGTCTTGCGAGAAGAATGAGCAGTTTTTCAGGTCGTTCAAAAAGTGATTTTTCAAAAGAGATACTAGTTTCTCCATTCTGGTTTGAAAAATATCTTCAAATCACGGAAATGCTTTTGTTGAAAGGTGCTTCCTCGGAAGCAAGAAATGCTGAGGGACATTCTCCACTGGATTATGCATTAAAAATAAGAGTATCTAAAGAACAGTCAAAGCGTTCTTTTAGCTTCCTCGGAGAAGTAAATGCATCAAAGGCAATAACAGGAAATGCAGAATTCCGTCCCGAAATTGTTAGATTGCTCCTTAACTATAGAGCTGAAATTAATTTCTTTGGGACACATGCACTACATTCATCGTTGGCAATAGCAGTCAACCTGAAGTGTTCACCACTGGTAGATATTCTGGTGGAATACGATATTTATAATATTATTGAGTGCGTAAATGCTCTTAAAGATGCTATGACAAATGGTGACCTCAACATTGTCTTAGCTATAGCAGAAAAAATCCCTGATATTACAACCATCATGAATGTAATATGCGATTACAGCACTTCTCACACACTCGCCCTTTCTTTTCAATCAATTTGCACAGCATCCAGGAAGTTACTTAGAAAAGATGTTTTGAAATTGTTAATTGCGATTGTTATTAAAATAAGATCTACCTCTAAAGTCGATAATGCCAACCAATCAAGAGAATTGAAATTTCTTAAAACTTTCGAGCTTCTTGAATGGTACACACAATGTGAATTAGAAGTGATGAAGATGCGGGGAAAAAAAATTCATCCGCAATTTGATATAACTTTCTACGACATTTTAACGAAACCTGTAAGTAAACTGGCTAGCTTTGCCAGAAATAAAACTCTGATGGATACCCTGGATTCTGGTTGTTTTAAAGAATTTCCGGCGTATACTCTATGCCTGAAAAGAAGTATTGAGAAAGGAAAGACCAGAAAAGAATTAATAAAATTGAATTGTGAGTGTTTCACAAATTCAATTCGAGAGTATTGCGAGATCCAGTTGCCGAGTCTCATTATCGAAATAATATTCGAGTATCTTTCTGTGGCAGATTTGCGTAGATTATCCGCAACGTTAAAAAAAAAACCAATCGTTATGAAGGACCTTTATATGGATTCTGTGCTGTCAGAAGGAAATAAATATTTAACACTTTTCAAATAAACGATATTAAATATAATAAGATTATCCTCGTAATTTTAGCCGTAAGCTTACTACTACTCTAAACATAATTTTTTATATGTTACATGTTTTAAAAATAATTAAATTTTTTAATCTCTCGTACAACTGATCAATGAGCTTTTACTGTATTTTACTTTTTAGTGCAGTTTTAATGTTAATTTACGAACAACTAAAAATATGTCTTCAATTGAATTGTCATGATGTATGCAAAACGTAATTTTCTATGACGCTATGCGTGTATTTATTTATAATTATTTTATGAGCATTTTGCTTATTCATAAGTATTAAATAAACTTGCTTTCTCATAGAGCGACGTTTTTTGCTAAAAAAAAAAATAATGGATACTTTTAATATTTTTTAATCTTATATTTCTGTCTTACAGAAAATCTTATTTTCATTTATTTTTTTTATGAAACTTCGAAAAAATTGTGTAAGATTACAAAGTTAAAAAAAAATTGAATACATTTAAGAAATACTTCGAAGTTATTAAAAGATAAAGTAATTAAAAAATCAAAAAGGTTTCAAAAGATTCGAAAGGTTTCAATAGAACATTTTCTTAAAATTTTTGTGAAAACTAAAAATAATTTTTTTATTTCACAAGAATTGTTTAAGAGAATATTCAAACACATTTAAAAACATTGCAAAAGATTTGCGAAATTTTCACAAATCAATAATAAATAAACAGAATTTTGAGAAACGAATTTTTTATTTTATATTCAAAATTATTTTTGTCTTCAAATTATAATTTGCTTAAGATTATTTTTCATTCTTGACTGGAAGATCTTTTTTGGTTGAAATTTCCACAATTTGTTTGAACATTTTTCTGTATGATTTGGAAATTCATCTTTCTTTATTAAAGTAGCAATTTCCGTTTTATGAATTTTGTTAAAAATTCATATTTTTTGGTTGAATTGTTCATTTTTTTAAAAAATATTTTATTTATTTTTTTATTGGAAATGCAACAAGTCAAAAATTAATTTTGGTTTCGTTGAGGATTAAAATATTTTATAGAAAATTTGTCTTTCTTGGACTTGAAGTATTTGACTAAACATTAACTTTTTTGTTAAGTTTTGATTTGACATATCTGAAATGTGAAAAAATCTTTTTGAATTATCACAAGATTTTCAGGAAAATATAGTTTATATAACCTTAAAAACACCTCTCAACAAAATACTTTACACAAAACGGCTGATTTTTCGACCCGAAAATATGTAATTTCAACAAAAAGTTTAATTTACAAAGAATTAGTTCAATTTTAGTTAAAAAATTGATTTTTACCCCATGAAAAGGAAGTTTCAACAAGGAAGTTTAATTTTTAACCTATAAGAATTTTCTACTCAAATCATGAATCATGAATCAAAAATGAAAGAATTAAATTCAAATTGAAAAACAATTTCTGATTTATAAAATCGATTTTTTTGCAAAGCAATGGAATTTTTAACACAAAAATATAATTTTGCAAAAAGCGAAAATAGAATTTTCGACCAAACTGTTAAATTTTCAAAGCTCAAAAATGTTTTTTTTACAAAACAGTTGAGTTTTCAATCAAAAAACTAATTTTCAAAGAAAGAGCTAAATTTGAAACCAAAAAAAATTAATTTTTAGTAAAGTAGTTCATCTTTCAACAAAGAAGTTGAATTTTTAACCTAAAAAGGATTAAAAAAAAAAGATTAATTTTTACAGCCAAAAAGACGAATTTTCAACAACAACAAAATTCATTTTGTATCAAAAAGGCACTTTAACAATCAAGCAGTTGAAGGTTTAAAAAAAGTTCATTTCCAATCAAGAAAAATAAATTTTTAGGTAAAAAATATGACTTTTTACTTTTTTTTAAAGATGAATTTTCAATTCAAAGTGACGAAATTTTAACAAAACAGTTGAGCTTTGTACCAAAAAAATGACTGTGCTAAATTAGTTGAATATACAACCTACAACGGTGGATTTTTAAACACATAGTTAAAATTTTTAAACAAAACAGATAAAAACTCAACAAAAAAGACGAATTTTCAACCTAAAAAGTTGAATCTTTCACAAAAAAGTTCATTTTTAACCCAGAAAGATGTCTTTTCTTAAATAAATCACGAATTTTTTATTAAAAGATTAATTTATAACAAAACAGTTTAAATTAAGTAGTTTATTTAACATCAAAAAAATTTGAAATTTTCAACAAAATAGTTAAATTCTCAACCAAAACAGATTAATTTTCAAAATAAACATTTGAATTTTTAACCAAAAAGAATGAATTTTGAACCAAGAAAGATTACTTTTCTACTATAAAAAGTGAATTTACAATACAAAAAGACGAAAAGTATTTATAAAAATAGTTGAATTTTCATTTTAGAAGGTGAAACTACATTTTTTACCAAAAGGCAAATTTTTAACAAAATAGTTACATCTCCATACATATAAATGAATTTTCAATCAAGAAAGATCATTTTTAAGCAAATAGTTTAATTTTCTATCAAGCTGATAAATTTTAAAGCCAAACGGACGAATTTTTTTCAAAACGGCTACATTTTCAACTAATTGACTTTTTAAGTAGAAAATATCAATTTTTAATTTAAAATATCATGTTAGAACAAAAAATGGATTAGTTATATTTTCAGTTTATAACAAAAATTCTTCATAACAAAAAAAAAAGATTTTTAACAAAACATTCTTGACGAAAAAGATGAATCTTCAATCAAAAAAATTAATTTTTAGCAAAATAATTTAACTTTATCATTAATATTTTTTATTACATTACTATATTTACCATTATTTTAAGTAAATTTAATCGTTTCAAAATTAGCAATTTTTAAATTGTCAATAATACTTCTAGAAACTCAACCATTTTAATTTTAATCGCAAAGTTTAAACTACTTTGATGCTTCAAGTGAATTCGAGTTGTTGAGAAATTAACAATTTTCAAATTTTCAATTATACTATTCGAAATTTAACCATTTCAATTTTATTTGCGAATCATAAGCTTATTATAGGGAAAAATTAGATATTTAGAGTTTGCCATAAAAATTTAGAATTATAAAATTACAAGCATTAAAAATTAAACGAATTATTTCATTGTCTAATATAAAAATTGTTTTTTATCTCAGTTTGAAATGTCGAACTTTTTAGAAAATTTTTCAAAGAAAACAAATTTCAATATTCAATACCTTGTTCTAAAATCTGCCGATTATAAGGCTTGAATTTGAAAAATTCTTAATTTCTATTGTTTTAAATACTAGAGACATTTAATTTAAAATTGTTTAATTACAAACCCTTTGAATTGAAGTCTGTGTGAAAATAAGGGTGAATTTATTTTTTTATTTTAGAAATGTTTATCTAATCAATTTATATGATAAATCATAATTTTTTAAATGGAATCAAAATATCGATTTTTATAATATAAGAAGCTTTTATTTAAAAATAATAAATTTATTTTTTAATTTTAACTTATTTCTACTAAAATTGTCGAAATTGAAAATTATAGTTTTAAGGTTTTAAATTTTGAAAGCTTTTGTTTTTAATTTTTTCAATGTGAAATTATCTCATTTTAAGCTCTTTTATCCAGAAATGATATAAGTTCAGTTCGTTTTCATTTAATTCGAATTATTGTTCTTTTTTCAAAATTTTACCTATCTAAAATATTTTGAATTGCGAAGTTTTCAATTCGAAATTATGAAGAAAAAAAGATAATCTAAGCGGCGTGTGACAGCTCCGAGCCGCCCTCCAGTGTAAATCGACGTCGATTCTCTCTTTTCACGTTGGATCCCAGTGCGGTCGGTCGCGACAAATTTGTGCTTTTACCTGCATCCACATGCATCAACTTGCATCCGCGTCTTTCTGACTTTTTATAATAGAATAATCACAGTGATGTTTCATTTTACTGCCTTTTTTTAGTTAAAAATTTCCAACATATTCAAGCTTTTTTAAAATTTCCAAAAATTGTAATAATTTAAGATTTTTAAACTTTGAAAAATGTCAAAAAGTTTCCAAAATTTCCAAAATATTTCAAACTTTTCAACAAAATTTCAAAACATTATTAATATTTCCGAAAGTTTTCAAAATTTTTAGAAATTTTAATAATTTCTAAACTTTTTTAAAAAAATTGAAACTCAAAAAATTTCCAAACTTGTTCAAAATTTCCAAAATATTCAAAATTTTTCAAAAATTATAATCATTTTCAAACTTTTTGAAAAAATTTAAAACTTGAAAAAAAATTTCAAAATTATTAAAAATTTCCAAAACTTTCAAAATTTTCCAAAAATTTTAATAATTTCCAAACTTTAAAAAAAATTTAAAACATTCAAAAAAATTTCAAATTTCTTCAAAATTAAAAAAATATTCAAACTTCAAAATATTTACAATTTGCAAAAAAATTCAATAATTTTTAAACTTTTTAAAATAATTTGAAACTAAAAAAATTTCCTAAATTGTTCCATATTTCCAAAATATTCAAACTTTAAAAATCTCCAAAAATTTCAATAATTTAAAAGATTTTCAATTTTTAAAAAATTTTCTGAATTTCCATAAATTTTTAAACTTTTTAACAAAATTAAAAAAAAATTATCAAAATTTGCAAAATATTTGAACTTTTTTTTAATTTTCAAAAATTTTATTAATTTAAAATATCTTTAAACTTTTGAAACTTTCCAAAATTTTTCAAACCTTTCAACAAAATTTCAGAAAATATTAATATTTCTAAAATTTAAAAAAAAATTTCCAAAAATTTAAAAAATTTCCAAACTTTTAAAAAAAATTTGAAACTTTTAAAAAAAATTTCCAAAATAAATAAAATTTTCCAAAAATTACAATAATTTTTACACTTTTTTTAAAAATTTGAAAATTTCTAGAAATATTAAACTTTTTAAAATTTCCAAAAAGTTTAATGATTTTAAAAATCTTCAAACTTTAAAAAAATTTTATAATTTTGAAAATTTTCTAAAAAATTTTTATAATTTACAAACTTTAAAAAAAAAATGTAAAATTTCCAAAAAATTTTCAAAATGTTCAAAATTTTGGAAAAAAATTTTAATGATTTCCAAAATTTTTTTAAAAATTTTAAACTTTCAAAAAATTTCCAAAATTGTTGAAAATATTCAAAATTTCCAAAATATTTAAAATTTTCCAAAAATTTTAATAATTTCCAAACTTTTTAAAAAAATTTTAAACTTTTAAGAAATTTCCAAAATTGATAAAAATTTCTAAAATATTCAAACTTTTTTTAAATTTCCAAAAATTTTAATAATTTAAAAGATTTTTAAACTTTAAAAAAGTTTCCAAAATTTTGAAATTTTTCCAAACTTTTCAACAAATTAAAAAAAAAATTATCAATATTTCCAAAATTTTTCGAAATTATTAAAATTTTTCAAAAATTTTAATAATTTTCAAGCTTTAAAAAAAATTTTGAAACTGAAATACTTTCTAAAATATTCAAACTTTTTCAAAATTTCCAAAAATTTTAATAATTTAAAATATTTTTAAACTTAAAAAATTTTTTTAAGTTATTCAAACTTTAACAAAATTTTTAAAAATTATCAATATTTCCAAAAATTTGAACTATTTCCAAACTTTTTTAAAAAATTTGAAACTTTAGAAAAAATTCTCAAAATTGTTTAAAATATACAAAATATGATTTTAGCTTCCTGTGAAAAATTAAAATGATTTTTGTTTCGAAAAATAAGTGTAGAAGATTTTAAAGCAAAATATTTTTGTTTAATAAGATTAAAAAATATATGAAAATAGAGTTAATTTAAGAAATATTTAGAAGAATTAAAATAAAAAGGTCTAAAATATTGTTATGTAATTTGTGAACGCGCCCTTGGAAAAAAAAGAAAGTTTATTTTTAAGATAGAAATAACTTTTCAAATTAATTTCTAAAGATAAAGTAAATTTCCACATTGTTTTGTAAGTGGAAAGACAATGCGATGAAAAAATGTTAACAAACTTGCGTTAATGTAAAATGTATGGGTGGTGAGAGTTAGTTTGTTGTTTGCTAGCTCTATCTAAACAAAAATTAATTCCTGATAGGATAATTTAATAATTAATAATAATTTAATTTTATAATTTTCGGCGTGAATCTAATTTTGAGTTTGAAATATTAGTATTATGTCAAAATAAAACCTAATAGACAAATTTTAAAATAATTACTGTTTCCTAATTCTTGGCCAAATTATAAATAATAATAGATAATAACTATTACATTTGATTAATTGATAATTTTTATTTACATTATTCAATTGGTTATCTGAGTTGAAATTAATGAATTAAAATTAAATTTCAAATAATAGCGGGCTTTTTTAAATAAGAGGGAATCGATGGGATCGATTCTAGAATCGATTCTTTTCGTCGATATTTAGATTCCTGGGATCGACATTTTTTTGGGAATCGAGAATCAATTCTCGCCGTCGATTCCGGAACCATACTCTAGTGAAAAAATAATTTATATAATCCCAAAGAGGAAACAAAAGAATTACGCAAATGGAGCAGACGATTTAATGGAAAAGAAAAGCAAGGACCACATCAACCACGTAGAAAATTTCATCATAATTAACTTCGTCTGCATTTTTTTTGAGCACGAAAAAGCATTATTTTTCCATAGTTGGACACAAAAAGTGAGTAAAATTGTATAATTTTCTGTAAAATTAGTCAACAATAAGTAGATAGAAAACTGTTATAAAATGATCTATAGAATTTTCACAAATGAAGGTTAGATTAAACCACAATACTGACAATGAATATTACTCATTGGGATTATCCTTTTTTCAGTCAAAATCAACGTAAAAATAAATATATAAATTAATAAATCTATAGAGTGGTATTTATTTCGTAATATTTTTACATTTTCAGAAATGCCACGGAGGAGTAGATTATAAAATTATTTCTAGTGTAAATTCTAAAGATGAGTTAGTCAATTTTCTGTGCCTGTTGATAAACTTATAATTAATTACTAAGAATAATAAATCAATATTATTTAATTATATCAATTATTAATAATTTTTTTATTATAAATCAAAAGTTTTTATAAAAATTATCGAAAAGATATACAAAATTATTTCCTGCCAATTTTAGTTTTAAGAACTTGCAATAAAAAGGCGAATTTTGATTTAAAAAAACCTCAATTTTTACCGTAATTTTTCAAGTTTAAGGCTAGTAATTTAAAAAAATTTTTTTTCTTTTTTGAAACAAGTTACTTTTATGCTTTGAAAAATAACGAAATTTTCTATATTTAGTTCAGGAGTCTGTAAAAAATTTTTGTTTTCTGTACTCGCAATAAAAACCCGAATTTCGATGAAAAACCTCAATTTTCAACCTAATTTTGCAAGGCTAAGGCTAGAAATTAAACATTTTTGTTTTCGTTTCTAGAAATAGTCGATTTTATGCCTAGGAGAATAATATAATTTTTTTAATTTAATAGAAGAGGCTGTGGAAAATTTTGGGTTTAAGAACTTGCAACAAAAAGGCGAATTTTTATGAAAAACGTCAATTTTTACCGTAATTTTTCAAGTTTGAGGTTAGGCATTAAAAATTGTTATTTTTGTTTCGAGAAAGTAATTGATTTTATGCTTAGGAAAATAATGAAATTTTCTAGGTTCAGTACAAGAGGCTGTGTAAATTTTCGGTATTGAAAAGTTGCAATGAAAAGGTGAATTTTGATGAAAAACATCTATTTTTAACGTAATTTTTCAAGTTTAAGGTTTGAAATGAAACATTTTTGTTTTTAATTCCGGAAACTTATTTATTTTATGCCTAGGAAAATAATAGAATTCTTTAGATTTAACAGAAGAGTCTGTGAAAAATTTTGGCTTTAAGAACTTGCAACAAAAACACGAATTTTCATATTTGAAAACTAAATTTTGAACATAATTTTTTAAGTCTGAGGATAGGAATTAAAATTTTATGTTTTTGTTTCCAGAAACTAATTGCTTTTATGCTTAGGATGATAACAAAATTTTCTGGATTTAATACAAGAGGCTGTGTAAAATTTTGTTATTAAAAACTTGCAATGAAAAAGCGAATTTTGATGAAAAATCTCAATTTTTAACGTAATTTTTCAAGCTTAAGATTTGAAATGAAAAATTTTTGTTTTTATTTCCAAAAACTAGTGTATTTTATGCCTAAGAAAATAATAGAATTTTTTTAATTTAATATAAGAGGCTACGAAAAATGGTGGTTTTAAGAACTTGCAACAAAAACATAAATTTTGATTTTAAAAAACCTTAGTTTTGAACGTAATTTCTCAAGTCTAAGGCTAGGAATTAAAATTTTATGTTTTTGTTTCCAGAAACTAATTGATTTTATGTTTAGGAAAACAACAAAATTTTCTGGATTTAATACAAGAGGCTTGTGTAAAATTTTGGTATTGAAAACTTGCAATGAAGAGGCGAATGTTGATGAAAAACCTCAATTTTTTACGTAATTTTTCAAGTTTAAGGCTCGGAATTACACTTTTTTGTTTTTGTTTCTAAAAACTAGTTGATATTGTGCCTAGGAAAATAAAAAAATTTTCTAGATTCAATACAAAAGGCTGTAAAAAATTTTGGTCTTAAGATCTTGCTATTAAATAGCGAATTTTGACGAAAAGTCTGAAGTTTCAACCTAATTTTAGAACCCTAAGACTACGAATATTATATTTATGTATTATTTTTTCGAAAACTAGTCACTTTTAAGCTTTAGAAAATGCTAAAAGTTTTGAATTTCTCTGAAAGAGACTGTTGCAAATTTTGGTTTTGAGAACTTGCAACAAAAAGGCGGATTTTCATGAAAAGCATCAATTATTTACGTAATTTTTCAAGTCTAAGGCTAGGAATTAAAATTTTTTGTTTTTGTTTCTAAAAACTAGTTGCTTTTATGCTTAGGAAAATAATAAAAAATTTTAGATTTAGTGCAAGAGGCTGTGAAAAATTTTGGTTTTAAGATCTTACGTTAAAAAAGCGAATTTCCACGAAAAGACTTAAGTTTCAACCTAGTTATCGAACCCTGAGGCTACGAATATTATGTTTGTGTATTATTTTTTTTTTAAACAAGTCACTATTAAGCCTTAAAAAATACTAAAAATTTTTAGTTTCTCTAAAAGGGACTGTTGCGAATTTTGGTTTTAAGACCTGGCGACAAAAAGGCGAATTTTGATGAAAAACCTCAATTTTTAACGTAATTTTCTAAGTTTAAGGCCTAATGCTTTATGCCTAGGAAATTATAAAAAATTTTCAGATTCAATACAAGAGGCTGTCAAAAATTTTAGTTGTAAGCTCTTGCGATGAAAAAGAGAATTTTTACGAAAATCATAAAGTTACAACCTAGTTTTCGAACCCTAAGGCTACGAATATTATATTTTGGTATGATTTTTTTTTAAACAAGTCACTTTTAGGCTTTGAAAAATGCTTAAATTTTGACTTTCTCCGGAAGAGACTGTTGCAAATTTGTGTTTAAACAACTTGCAACAAAAAGGCGAATTTTTAATTTAAAAAAACCTCATTTTTTGACAGACTTTTTTAAGTCTAAGGCTAGAAATTCAAATTTGTTGTATTTGTTTCCAGAAACTAGTAGCTTTAATGCTTAGAAAAATAATCAAATAATTTTAGATTTTTAAAATTGTGAATAAATAATGTAAAAGTCTTGACAAATTTTTAAAAATAATTAAAGATGTAGAAAGTTTTAAAAAAATTAGAAAAGATGTAGTTTTTTATATTTTTTGCTTAAAAATTATGAACACTATATGACTAAAAAATACAAATTTATTGATTCATTCTTTAATTTAGACTATTTAGTGCAATAAAAATGATAACGTGAATTTATTTCTTTAACCTTACTCTAAACTGAAAAAATGTTTTATTTCTCTTATCTATTTTATTTTTAGAAAATGAATAACAAAGTACATGAATTTGATAAATTAGCTTTAGACCTTTTATAACTTGACGGGATAATTTTATTTAATTATAATGTTAGTTTTGCTGATTATTTTGGGATTATTTTATACCCACACCGAGCGACTTTTTATTTAAATTATTTTGAATATAATCTTCAATCCTATCAAGTTTCATAATGTTTGACCTGTCTTTTTAAAAAATAGTTTTAATATATTATATTAAAAAAATTTATTTTCAAACCAGCGCGGTTAGCAACTTCCTAATGAATTTATCTTTTTTAATTTAAAATATCGTATGCAATTTTACTACATAAATTTAACAACTGTATACAATTTATTAATATAAATAATTCCACTATTTTACAATAGTCATGTCAGAAATTACTCAGATGTTTCCACGACTTTGGCGTTACCGACGCAGTCTCTAGAGACTGGGCACTAAGCTTCTCCCAACAATTGAAAGTGCCAGATGGCGCTGTCATCCTTTTCCAAATGCTTTTTACGCTAAGAGACATGTACTTCTGCTATTGCATCACCTCGCTCCTGTACTACATTTTAATTATTAATAAGTGCAACAGTAATTCATAATTCTAAAATTAGCACAGAAGCAAGCAGCTGAATGGTAGTAAAATCAAATATTTGGTTCACAACATTCTAAAATTAATAAGTTTATGTTCTGTTGTAATTTATTTTGTTGTTTTCATTAAATAATTCTCAGAATTTTAAAGTTAATAGTTGTCCCCTAACCTTTTTTTTATCTGAACGATAAATAAATCATTGTTAAACTTTTATAAATTGTACATTTCAAAGATGCAAAAAAGTATATAAATACACGATATCCTTAGACAGGTTGAAAATTTTATTTCAAAATGTTAAAAAATCTTAATTTTGTTTTAAATTATTTTGAATGTTTTTTTGACTTTTATTTATTTTTGAGATTCTTTCAAAAATTCTAAGTATTTTCTAAAATTATTCTAATTTTTTCTAAATCATTTATTAAATCCTCGTAAATTCACAAAAATCACTTGAAATGTTCCAAATTATTTTTTTTTGTCCATTTTGGATGTCTTCTAAAACATTTTTTAATAATTTTTAAAAATTAATTTTTCAACAAAAAAAAAGTCATTTTCAGTTTTCTTAGGAATCTTGACAAAAATTTTGTATAATCTTGAAACCTCTCAAAATCCGGAAACAGATTCAAAATTTTATTTCAAACGTTAAAAAATGTACATTTTGGTTTAAATTATTGGGAATGTTTTTGATGTTCTAATTATTTTTAAAATTCTTTCAAAAGTTTTGAGTCTTTTTTAAAATGATTCTAATCTTATTTCAAATTTTTATTAAATCCTGTAAAATGAAAAAAAAATCATTTAAAATGGTCCAAATTATTTTCTGATAATTTTGTATGTCTTTTGAAATCTTTTTTAATAATTTGTTCAATTTCATTAATTAAAATAAAAACTCTTTTTAAATTTTCCAGGAACGGTAAGAAAAATTTTGTATTATCTTGAAACCTCTCAAAATCCTGAAACAGATTCAAATTTTATTTTAAAACGTTAAAAAATCTACATGTTATTTTAAATGATTTAGAATATTTTCAAATTTTTTATTATTCTTAAAATAATTTCAAATGTTCTCAGTATTTTTTTAATGAATCTAATTTTTTCTAAAGCTTTTATTAAGTCCGGAGAAATTAGGAAAATTACTTGAAATGTCCCAAATTATTTTTTGACAATTTTAGATGTCTTTTGAAATCTTTTTTGATAATCTGTTAAAATTCATACTTCAAAATACACAAAAAGTGATTCTGAATTTTCCCAGGAATTTTAAGAAAAATTTTGTATTATCTTGAAAAGTCTCTAAATTCTGAAACAGATTCAAAATTTTATTTCAAAATTTTGAAAAATCTACATTTGGTTTTAAATTATTTGGAATGTTTTTCGTTTTAATTATTTTTAAAATTCTTTGCAAAGATCTGAGCATTTTTTAAAATGATTCCAATTTTTTCTGAAATTTTTATTAAATCCTGGAAAATTATAAAAAAAATAATTTAAAATTATCCAAAGTATTTTTGGACAATTTTGGATATCTTCTGAAACCTGTTTAACAATTTGATCAATTCAATTCGTTAAAATGAAAAAACATTTTTAATTTTCCCAGAAATCTTAAGAAAAATTTTGTATTATCTTGAAACCTCGCAAAATCCTGAAACTAATTCAAAATTTTATTTAAAGTTGTTAATAAATCTACATTTTGTTTTAAATTAATTAAAATGTTTTCAAATTTTTTATTATTTTTAATATTATTTCAACAATTCGAAGTATTTTTAAATGAATCTAATTTGTTCTAAAACTTTTAATAAATCCAGAAAAATTAAAAAAATTCCTTGAAATGTTCCAAATTATTTTTTTACAATTTTAGATGTATTGTAAAAACTTCTTTAATAATCTGTTAAAATTTATTTTTCAAAATACACAAAAAGTCATTTTGAATTTTCCTAGAAATTTGAAGAAAAATTTTGTATTACCTTGAAACATCTCAAAATTCTAAAACGAATTCAAAATTTTAAAAAATCTACATTTGGTTTTAAATTATTTGGAATGTTTTTAAAGTTGAATTATTTTTAAAATTCTTTTAAAAGTTCTGAGTATTTTAAAAAATAATTCTAATTCTTTCTCAAGTTTTTACTAAATCCTGGAAAATTAGAAAAAAACCACTTAAAGTGACCCAAATTATTTTTAGTCAATTTTGGATGTCTTTGGAAATCTTTTTAAATAATTTTTTCAAATGTAATATATCAAAATAAAAAGTCATTTACATTTTTCTTAGAAATCTTGAGAAAAATTTTGTATTATCTTAAAAACCTCTCAAAATGATGAAACAGATTCAAAATTTTATTTTAACTGTTAAAAAATCTACATTCTATTTAAATTATTTAAAATTTTTTAAAAGTTTTAATCATTTTTGAAATACTTTCGAAAGTTCTGAGTATTTTTTAAAATGATTCTAATTTTTTCTTGAATTTTTATTAAATTCTGGAAAATTAAAAAAAAAAGTCATTTAAAATGATCCAAATTATTTTTTGACAATTTTGCATATCTTTTGAAATCTTTCAAAATAATTTGTTCAATTCAATTCGTCAAAATAAAAAGTAATGTTAAATTTTCCCAGGAATGTTAAGAAAAATTTCGTATCATCTTGAAACCTCTCATAAGCCTGAAACTAATTCAAAATTTTATGTTAAACCGTTAAAAAATCTACATTTTGTTTTAAATTAATTGGAATGTTTTCAAATTTTTTATTATTTTTCAAATTATTTCAAAAATTCGAAGTATTTTTTTAATGAATCTAATTTCTCCTACATTTTTATGAAATCAGGAGAAATAAAAGAATTACTTAAAATGTTCCAAATTATTTGTTGATAATTTTAGATGTCTTTTGCAATCTTCTTTAATAATCTGTTAAAATTCATTTTTCATAATACAAAAAAAGTCATTTTGAATTTTCTCAAGAATTTTAAGAAAAATTTTATATCATAAAACGTCTCAAAATTTTAAAACAGATTTAGAATTTTATTTCAAAATTTTTAGAAATCTATGTTTTGCTTTTAAATATTTGCAATTTTGTCAAATTTTGTATTATTTTTAAAAAAATTTCAAAAAATTTTTTTTTGACAATTTTTGATGTCTTTTGAAATACTTTGAAAATAAAAATCATTTAAAATTTTTCCTGGAATCTTAACAAAAAATTTTGTGTTGTTTCAAAACCTCTTAATATCCTGAAACAGGTTTAATATTTTATTTCAAAATGTTTAAAAAATCTATATATTTTTTTAATTATTTGGAATGTTTTCAAGTTTCTAATTATTGTTGAAATTCTTTCAAAAGTTCTGAGTATTTTTTAAAATAATTCTAATATTTTCTAAAGCTTATATTAAATCCTGGGAAACTGAAAAAAATCACTTAAAGTGTTCCAAATTATTTTTTTTCAACTTTGGATGTCTTCTGAAATCTTTTTAATAATCTGTTAAAATTAATTTTTTGAAAGAAGTAATTTTGAATTTTCCCAGGAATTTTAAGAAAAATTTTGTATTATCTTGAATCCTTTCAAAATTCCGAAACAGATTCAAAATTTTATTTCAAAATGTTAAAAAATGTACATTTTGTTTTAAATTATTTGGAATGTTTTCAAATTTTAAATCATTTTTGAAATTTTTTTAAAAGTTCTAAGTATTTTCTTTAATGATTCTAATTTTTTTTGAAACTTTGATTAAAGCCTGAGAAATTAAAAAAAAAAAGCATTCGAAATATTCAAAATTATTTTTTGACAATATTGGATGTCTTGTGAAATCTTTTTTAATATTTTGTTAAAATTAAATTTTCGGAATAAAAAGTGATAAAAAATTTTTCCAGGAATCTTGAAAAAATATTTTTTTATCTTAAAACCTTTTAAAATCCTTTAAAAACTTCTAAATTTTATTTTGAAATCTGCAGAATTCCATTCTTTGTTTTGATACTTTTTAAAAATCTTTTCAGGTTTTGAATTATGTTTGAATCTTTTCAAAACTTCCACACATCTCTTAAACTTATCCGAATTTCTCCTGAATGAATAATTGTTCAAGAGTTATTTATAAAAAAAAATTAAACAATTTTACTCGAAAATAAAAAATTGTTTGAAAAGAACATTTGAAATTGTAACATTTAAAGTTTAAATTTATCATGAAAATCATTTTCAACAAAATAGTTACATTTTTTAACAAGGAAATGAATTTTTAACTATAGTGATTAATCTTTGATAAAAAAGATAAACTTTACACCAAATAGTTGAACTTTTGACCGTAGAGATTGAGTTTTAACCATAGAAATCAATTTTTTACCAAAAAAGACAAATTTCTGAAAAAGACATGAATTTTCAACTGGAAAAAAAATAAATTTTCGACCCAAAACGGGAGTTATATTTACAGTTTAAAAAATTAATTTTCATCAAATGAAAAAAAGCGAATTTTCAACAAAATAGTTACATTCTTCAACAAAGAAATTAATTTTTACCTACAGTGATTAATATTCAAATAAACGATGAATTTATGAACCAAATAGTTATTTTTTCGACCAAAAAGATTGATTTTCAAACATAAAGATTAATTTTCTACGAAAAAGACGAATTTCTGAAAAAACATGAATTTTCAACTATACAAAATAAATTTTTAATAATAAAATAAAATATCTATATTCACAGCTAAAAAAGTTAATTCATTACTAGAAAAGAACGAATTTTCAACAAAATAGTTAAATTTTCTACCATGTAAATTAATTGATAATCAAAAGGATAAACTTTTTACCAAGAAATTTAATATTCTACCACGAAAAAAAGAATATTTAACAAAATGTATGAATTTTTAACCATAAAGTTGAATATTCAGTCAAAAAATTAATTTTATATTTAAAAAATTTAGTTTATTTTAATTTAATTATATAATAACAACAATCGACAAATCTTTAGAAAAATAACTTTCGAACTAAATACATAAATTTTTTACTTAAAAGGTGAACTTTTAACGAAAAAAGACGAATTTTAAAATTAAAACGAAGTTTCAGTAAATAGCGGTAATTGGCGTAATTTGTAGCGCGGTGAAGGCCTCTGAAAAGAATTTTTTCAGGAAAAATGATAAATTTTTAAGCAGAATTCGAATATTATATTTCCAGTTAAAAACATTATTTTGACAAAAAAGAAAGGAATTTTCACCAAAACAGTTGAATTGCTAACCGAAAAAATTAATTTTCAACTAAATTCATAAAATTTCAAGTAAAAAAATTTCAACGAAAAATGGAATAGTTAAATATTAGGTTAAAAAATTAATTTTTAACTTATTAAAAATACAATCATCTAATTTTTTATCAAAGAAAATTTTTTTAAACATTAATTGTTTATACATTCTTATCAGAGAAGGTATAAGATTTGTGTAAAATCCCCCCCCCCCACCGGTTTTTGTCAAATGTCCACGTTTTGAGACTCCCTGAACCCGAAAAACAGGTTCTTATGAATGTGTCTATCTGCCTGTTTGTCTCTATATCTGTATGTCTGTCTGTGAGCACGATAACTTTTGAAAAAATTCATTTATCATATTGGCCTTTGGTATACTCTTTCAGTGTCAAAAACTCAAGGTCAAGTTCGTTCGCCGGACATTTTAGATAAAAATTCAAAAAGTGAGCACATTTTGAAAATTTTTGAGACCACTTTTTTCAAGATTTAAAAATTCTCTGTACCGTTATAAGTAGTACTCAAAAAGGCAAATAATATATCTCATGACTTTTTTTGATAAAACTAAAATTACCGAATTTTTAGCATTTTTTAAATAAAAAAAAACGAATGAAAATGAAGATTTTATACCAAAAAACGCACGATATGAAAAAAAGTCAAAAAAAGTAAAATGTTGCATTTTGAACACCCAGAAAAATTATAATAACAACTTTCTGAATTATTCTGAAGAATCGAAAATTCTAATTTTGGTTGCACAAAAAATAATTAAGAATTCTATTTTGCTGTCAAACTATGCGAGATACGACGAAACATAATTTGACCAAAATTATCCACCTGAAAAAAATCTAGAAATTTGTTATTATTTTCTTTTTAATGCGATACGCAGTTTTTGTTTTATTCGTAAAAAACAGCCCATAAAATAGAAAAATTAAATTTTTAGACGAACAACACAGGCTGTAAAAAAATCAAGAGACAAAATTTGTTCACCCAAAAAAGAGCTACAAATTTCTTATGAATCATGTTTTAATAGGATGCGTAGTTTTTGTTTTATTCCTGAAAATAACCTTGACAATAAATAAATTCAATTTTTGAGGAAACAATGCAAGGCACTAAAACAGATGAATGAACAGAAATTGTGCATTCAAAAAAGATTTACATATTTTTAATAAATTTTTGTTATAAGATTACATTGAAAATGAAAAAAATTAACTTTTTGAAAAAACAACACAAGCTAAAATAACATTTTAACAAATATCATTTTTTAACTAAATTATATCTACAAATTTTCTTGAAACCACTTCACGTTAGTATGCGTTTTTTTTGTTCAAATCGTGAAAAATAACATTGAAAATGAACAAATAACATTGATAGAAAAATGACACAGATTGCAGTAAAATGTATAATAATTGGCCTTCAGCATACTATCTAACTGCCTTATACTGAAGTGTGAGTTAGTTAGCCAGACACTTTAAATAAAAATATAGAAAGTTAGTGCATTTTTAAAAATATTGAGAATATTTTTTATTAAGATTTAAAAATTCTGTTACAGATATTTGTAGAACGCGAAAAAAAATACAATTAGCCCCAATAATTTCATTTGATAAAAACTACTTTTTGAATCTTTCTAGAAAATCAAAAATTGAATTTTCTTTTTTTGCGCGAGGCAAAAAGTATCTGAGTAATCGAGCGCGAAGTGCGAGATACAACAGACGCGCGCTCAAACTTGCAAGCGAAGTGCGCGATGAGAATGTGCCCGCGATGCGGGCAGATTTTTTAAGACATTATTGTTTAAATGAAAATAACTATAAATGTATAAAAATTATTTTAAAAATAAATTTTAACACACGTGCGAACAAACTTTGCAGAATTAATCTCAGCACTGATTTTTCTCGAAGTTCATTTTTGATTTTTTTGTTTCAATTAATGATTCGACTTCTAAAAATGTTTTTCGTAATTGTTCTATACACATTTTCAAACAAAATTGTTTGTCCAGAAATACTTTTTTTCAATTATTGTTATTTTAAATTGACACAATAATTTTAAAAAACTTTGAGCATAAAAAATTTTGTTTCTTTGATAAAAATATTTAATTTTTCTATTTCGAATAAATAATTAATAATATTTTAGAGTTTTGTAAATTTTATTTTTTTGGATTTGTTGGGCGTCCTTAAAATCTTCGAAAACTGCTGTGATTTTTGCATCTTGAGCAGGAACTGAAAACTTCTTCGAAACGTGTCGATGCTTTATCATAAAAAATAAATTTAACATCTATGCTAGCGATTAAAAATAATATATTTCTATTTTTTATATTTTCATTTATTATTATTTTCACTTTAATATTTAACATTCATAAAATTTGAATTAAAATTTCTCAAAAAGTGAATGTCGAAAATTTTAAATTGCACCTGTAATGAAATTCTTTTATCCATTTCAAATTATATAGGAAATTTTAAATGCATAGATTAGTAACAATATTTGAAAAAATAAAAAAAAGATTACAATAAATAATATATTTTTTATTTACTAAATACTCATTTTATTTTTCAACCTAATGCTTAGAATATATTAGAAACCATCTACGTGCTACTTGAACATGTTAAAATGTAATTATTTTTAATTATTAATAATAAATGAATAAAATGCGTTTTTTAACATTTCTAATAAGCGCGCGAACGGCAGCTAATTAAGCGCCTTATGCAAGGCATGCGCGTCAATTCGTCCGCGAAAAGTGCAACTATTTTTGAAATGAAAATATAATAAGCTTACTATTTTTAATAATCTAGTTCCTGATTTCCGGACCAATTTTATTCAATTTTTCGTGTTCTTCGCACTCCTGTCAACTACATAGCAGACGACGCTTTTTCACTTGAGACAGTTTAAAAACACAAAATTATCTCAGTTTCGGGTAAAGTTTATGCAATAAGGTTGATTTCTGTTGCAGCGAATCTTCCATCCGAAATTAACGT
>JAUELO010080122.1:0-18351 GCA_032357855.1 Amphibolips quercusostensackenii | reverse complement strand
TTCCAACTCCGAAGATACGTTTTTCCTTCTGACAAACCAATTGGATTAAAAACAAGAAACAATTATGTTTTGCCCATGCCAACCGAAGAACAAATTGTATTGTCAACAGGCAATGGTGACGTCTGTGCAGTATTGGAAAAAACATTAAAGTACCGAACGTTTTTTCGTGGAATATATCGACCTGTTGATTTGGTGTTAAAAAGGGCGAAAATAAACATGAACAGCGGCGCGGTTAAAGAATTGACCTCAGAAGAAATCGCGGAATGTGCAGTAGGCACCAAAATCGCAATCACAAAAAGTTTTAGGGTATATCGTGTGTAAACCACAATTTCTTAGAAATTAGATCGTGCGTAATGATAGTGAATTTCTCTTTAATTGTCGATTTCGCAGATTTAAAAATAACATACATATATAGCCACTTTTTTGCAAAAACTCTATTTTTGGCACGACTATTAGTCAAATTTGAAAATGTTTAGTTAAAGAATGTTGAAGCTTTATTTTCCACCTGTAAATCATTGAGCATTTTATTTTAAAAATTTTGAATTAAAAATTTTTTAAGATAATTTTTTGTTTTGTTTTTAATTTAACAAAGTTCCACTTTAAATGTTTAAGTTCTAAATGAGTTTGAATTAATTCAAATAAAAAAATGTTGAGCTGCCCGAGCTAGAATTTTTTTATAACAACGCCCGTCGAAAATTTTTGCAAATTGTGACTTTCTTTACTGAACCAAATGGTCGCCTTTCTTTTGCTTATGTGTCTTTAGCTTTAACGAATACATCCCCATCACTTTTTGTGTGCTATGCACTGTGTATCCAGAATGCCATATATTTCATATTATTTCAATCTCTATTGTATGGAATAAATTTGTTATTAACTTCTGTACCTCGGACTAAAAATAATTATCTATATATTGCAAAATAAAGTAAAAATGTTCTTACTTATCAGTATTTTATTTTAATTTCCCTGACAAATGTATACAAAAAATTTATCAAATATGTTATTTTGGGTCTGTTTAAGGTTAAAACACAAAAGTTTAAACTTTTTTTATAAACAAAACAAAATTATGCAATTGCTATATCACCAAATGAAAGATATCATCAAAATTAGTAGTGAATGATAAGAGAAACATTATTCGTTTTTTTGGATCATCCTACTAGGACGCACTTCAGTAGGCACAGGATACTTAAATGGTTTTAAGAACGTTTCTGTAACATTCGTATAACGCTTGCGAGTATGATGATGCACCAGGTTTTTAACAATTTCTGCGCTACTTGATTATAACAGAAGATTCAAGTTGGCTTTACATCTAAATGTATTAGGCCAACCTCTGTTAAAAAACATCACACATAGGCAGCTTTTTTTGCAGCCTCTGACAGAGACATGAACTACCATCCACGTCTTCAAAAACTTAATTACCTATTTTTCTGAACTTCAAACTACAGTCGGTTTCAAAACTTTTAGGTAGCGCAGGACTTGCTTTGCTGATAAGCAGTGAGATTTTTCCGGATTTTGATCAAATTGGCTCAGGGAGCTTAGGTAGGTAATAACGATTCCTCTGCAATAATTAATCCTGCAAAAACTACCTAAGTTAACAAGAATTAAGGTTTGATTAGTAGTTTTTTAGACCAGAATAAAATCATAACTCTTAATGACGTTACTGACTATCCGGCTAAAAAATATGAAACTGTTAAACAATGAAGATGTTTCTCTTCGCGACGTGCTTAAATAATTCCTACTTTTGGCAGAAGTAATATTTCTTAGGTACATTTTATAGAGGGATTAACAGAAATAAATTAACCAAAGAAGCGTGAAAGCTGATTCAGAACTTTGAATGAATTAATGGAAAAGTTTAAAAATTATTATTGTCCCCCGAAAAGCGTATACGAACTCCAAGGGAAATAAGGTATTATATTCATGTGGGATAGGAAAAACCCGCTATAGTACAATGCGTGGGCAAATAACTTGGCAGATAAGAATGAAGAATCGTATAAATTATGAAATCATGGTGCGACTGATGACGTATTTACAGCAAATTTAAAAGATGACGCAATCAAATGTTTCAGAAGATAATTACGTTTAGAATTAGAGATATCATAAATAGATAACGCTGATAAGACTTTGAGAGCTCTTATCAATCACGCTCTAGAAATTGAGAGAAAATTAAATACTTGTTTGGAACTACGAAAGAATAAACTGATTTAATTTCCAGAAGATAAATAGAAATAGCGAATTATCACCAAGCCTAATAAAAAAACTAATAGATTCAGTATTGCTGAGGACATCAAAATAGCGTTTTGAAATTGCGGAAGACCTGGACATGCTGCCGAAAAATGTTTCTACTTCAAGGACGGGACAAAAGAAATTCAACACAAATCCTGCCGTTCTAAATTCGATGAAAACACACTTTTTATTAAATGTACATTGAGGGAACTTTGAATATCAAAATAAATTAAATTCTGAGAAAAATCCAAATTTTAGGGACTAATAGAATCAAATTTTAGAGCTTGGCTGAAAACAAAAAGAAAATAATTATCAAAATGGGAATAATTAACAGTCATATCCCAATCCCACCCAAGGGTCAAAAATGATTTGAAATTTTTGTAATCATCCTGGTTACAAAAGACCAAAAAGCAGATATTTTAAAAAATCAAAGCAGACAACAAACTCCTCAAAATAATACGCAAAAAGAGGAAAATTTCAACGCTATTTCTCCCCTTGTGTACTGGTGGCAAGGCGCACTGACTTACTACTAAAGTAGTTTTAGAAAGTCAGCATGATGACAACGAAAAATAGCCTGCAATATTTTTAATCAAATGTAATTTTTAATTATATCAAAATGTATCATTTGAAATTTAAACATGTTTTTAATAGTGTATGTTTACAAGTCGAATAATTATCCGATCAAACCAATATACTTTTAATATCAATATCAATAATAATAATTTTACATAGTGAACTGTCAATATCTTAAGACTCAGATAAACAATTTAAAACATATTATTGACATAATTATTCATATTTTTGTTAAGAAAAATGTCTTTAAGAGTTTCTGTAATAGTGATTGATAGTCGGAGTTAGAGAATGGTGTTTTTGTTTCAAGATAACTTCAAACATATTTTGTAAAATACATGTTAGTTTTTGAAAGCTGTGAATAGTCTGTTAGAGTAAACACTATCCAAATTTGCCATATGAAAGCATCTTTTTTTTAAACATAAAATATTACATAATTGGTGACATCAGTTTCAATAAGGTTTCGAACAAAATTTTTTTGTCATTTTTTTCAAAATCCATTATGATCTGCAGTAATATACTTTCTTTGAATTAATTTTAAATTTAAAAATCAATTTTGTATCAGTGGATTGTCATGTTGTTTCTTCATTCGGGATGAAACCTTATCATTTTCTGTGAGATTCTTATCAAATGTAAATATCTCAGAAGAACAAGCTGAAGGTCTTCAATTTAAGAAATAATGACTACAGTTAAGATCATATAAGCTCAGAAAGTTGTAGAATATGTATTGATTACACTGTCATTTAAATTCTTCATTAATATATCAATCAGTTTGTCATCTAATTAGCGAAGATGATGCTTGTCTGTACTGTGGTCTTATCCTTGGCTGTGCTTCTTAATTCTATTGGTGAATATTAAAATATAACTAATTAATAATGAAGTTTAATTTTTTTTTAGACTTATGCAAATCAGAATTTTTGCGATTTAATGTAGACAAAGCGAATTCACACGTACCCAACTGTGTGTGAATCTATGCATGTGCACATATGGTACTCTCCCAGCTGCGCATATGGTACTTATGGTTTATTATTAATTAATAGTAGGCGATTTTATTAAAAAAAAACCTGGTACATTAAGATTAGTGTATGCCTATGTAAAAATCATTGAATGCTGATCATATTTTCCGGAATAGCGTTATTAAATATAGAAACGTTATTAAATATGAATGAAAAGTGGTGCATGTGGCTCATTACAAAATATTTATGACAATGCTTTTCATGCAAATGCATAAAATATGCAACACTTTTATTTACATTCAGGAATTTTTATCTTTTTTTCTATCAATGTCCTAATTTTTTTCATATGCGAGTATGCATTTTCACGTAAGCTCGTCAAGTTGCATACGTGCGAATAGAAAAAACTGGGCCAAAATAAAACTTTCTAATTTATTAATAAAAAATTATTTAAAATAATTACTTTATTTAAAAAACTATTGTACACCCTCGTGAACAAATTGCGCGCTAAAAGATTTTTGTTGCTCAAAATTCGCTCGAGTTTCCATAAACTTAAATACGAATATATGATTTTATACAATTTTTCAGGTAGAAATTTTTGATGCGCTTAAGTAAAAAAATTTTTCCTAAAAATGATCTCTTTGGAGCTATTTTGAGAACGGACAAAGCTACAACTTTATTTTTTACAAAAAAAATGCGAAATTAAATTTTCTATGATAGCACTTTTGAAGTTTGAAATTTCTTTAAAATATTTCTATGGACCAGAGCCGTTAAACGAAACAAATGTATAAGCGGTCATAGAATCATATACCTTATTTACGACCTCATATACAATTCTGATCTAACAACATGCGATTGCGTATTTAAAAACAATTTATTCCTTTATTTTCTGTTTCAGAATTATGTTCGCAGTTCAAATACTTTCCTGATGGCAATACTACCTATGATGTTTCTCGTTATGGACTTTCTTCTTCTCCTCGTGGCAGACATTCTCCAGATACGACTCTTTCTCTTGCCATGCCTTATTTTTCTGCCCGATCTCCACCACGTGCTAAATCTCCTCTTCGCGCCAGGTCCAGGTCTCCTCTTCTTAGGCAAACATTTCCTCGTGTACTTGGGTTTTTATTTGAAGACTTAAGATTAATTCGACTATCTCCCAAAAAAAATCCGAACCTGGTATTTCAACTTCAAACATACAATTTTCCTCCCAATAAACCAATTGGACTGAGAACCAAAAATAATGCCATTTTGCCCATGCCAACCAAACAACAAATTGTACTGTCAACAGCAAATGGTGACATCTGTGCAGTAATGGAAAAAGTATCAAACTACCGCACAATTTTTCGTGGAATTTATAAGCCTGCTTTTAGAGGTTCACGACGAGCGAAAATAAACATGTACAGCGGCGCAGTTGAACAATTGACCAAAGAAGAAATCGTAGAATGTGCAATAGGCAGCAAAGTCGCAATCACAAGCAATTATAGAATATATCTTGCATAAAGCACAAATATTTATGCATAGACCTTTAAAAATTAAAGGTCTAAGAAATAACAACTATAATTTTGTAGCTTCAGGTTACATTTTCAGGGTGGCTGCTGGACTACAAAAATCAGGAATTTACAGGGAAATCATTTTTCATATAGAATTTTTTTCCCAGAAACATGATTTTCTGTACGACCATTGCCTAAATTTTAAACTGTTTAGCTAAGATGTATTGAAGACTATATATTTTAAACATGTGAATCATTTAGAGTTCGAATAAAAACTTTCGAAAATTTTTTTTTTTGAGATTTAATTTGAAAAGTTTTTCAAAAGAAAAATATTATTTTGAAATGTTGAGCCTTTAGGGTTGAAATTTTTTTGTTTCAATAAAAGTGACCAATTTTTCTTCGAGGTTTTTTTTAAAAATAAAATGGCCACCCTGCTTTTGTTGAAGTTTCCTCAGCTGTGAAAAAACATTATTACTACTTTTCTTTCGCTTCTCAGTTGGCAAAATTCGCCTCCAAAATGCTATATTTTCTACTTTATTTTGAACTTTTGTATGTTAAATGAATGTGTTAATGATTTCTGTACCTCTGACCGAAAATGCTTTTTTATATATTGCAAAATAGAGCACAAATTTCATTCTTTATTATTATTTTATTTTAGCTACCCTGAGAAATTTATACGCACCATTTTTCTTGATATTTGACAGGCATGTATTAGCTGCCAGGAAACCCTGGCTGCGACCCCACTCGTTTAACGAGCTCTAAGACACTTAAAGGTGTCCCAAAAAAATTTCACTTTCAAGTGAATAAAATTATTTCAGTTGTAATAAAGGATAAAAAATTGTATTTAAAAATATACATGAGTTGCACATGTACTATAACTAATACTAGTAGAGTAATATAGTTTTCTCCAATCACTTTTTACATTTTTTCTAAAATATATTTCTGTTTATGAAATGCCAAGTTTTGGGGACACCGATACATTTTTAAGTGTCCTCAAAATTGGTACGATGCTACTATTTTTACCCAAAATATAGTTAATTAAAAGTTTTATTCGTATATCGGGTATGTTTAGGAGACCAACATCACGATTTATATTTCTTTTCATTATTATCATCATTATACCATTAACCTATGTCCCTTCGGGGAGCGTGACTCACTGGATGAGGAAGGGATTAATCTGGGAGGGAGGGTATGGATTTTATAGATTAATCTAGAATCCAAAATTATAAACTATTTGTCGCTATACTTTTCTGTCTTGGCACACGTATCTCGCTTCCTTCACGTCTATGCATTTTCTTATACAAGTTTTTGTGATTCTATAGCTCCTTATGTCTCTTCAAATTATGGTCTTATTCACACATTCTATCTATTTTTTCCGCAGTCTGACTGCGGGCACTTTGAGACATTTACTTTACCTTAATACACTCGTTTTGTCAATCGTTCATCTTTTATTCATTCAACATCCCCAAACCATCTAACGCATTTCTTTCATTTATGTCAGCTAGTTTTTCCTCCACACCACCTTCTTTGATATATTTTTCTTCTGGTAATGATAGGTACTGCTCTACAGATAACCTTCTTACCCTCGTTTGTACACCTACCTAGCTCTTTATCTATCTTTCTGTCATTTATGAATTGAGCACTAAAATATATGTACTTATCACTTTTTTAAATCTTTTATCATTTAGGACAATGTTGCATATTATTCACTCACTTTTTTATCAAAATCTTTCTTTAATTGTTTTATTCAGTTTGATTTTAGTACCTATGTTCTTCATGCTTGTATTCAGTTTGCTTAACATTCTTTGCAAGTCTTCGATTGACTCTGCTATAACAACATTATTACCTGCGAGCGCTAGCCCACGTACCCTCACTATTCCAAGATCTGCACCTTTTTCATGGAAGATGGCTATTCTTGGATACTTGTTCACAAACAAAATAAATAGCCATGAGGTCATGACGCATCTTTGCCTAACACCTTGCATAATGTCGAATCCCTAAATGCACCCATTGCTCCTCCAATCCGGGTATCTTTTGAGCACAGCTCATCGCAAGAACAAGTACATCCGTGTCAGCTGTATAAATAAAATCTTTGTGCTGTCAAGGAAAGCAGTGTCTGCGGTATGAAACATTATTCTTGTATCTGTCGTTTCGTGGTTGCAGGGTGACAAACTTCCACTAGTGTTCCTTTCTGTGGGACTTACGAGCACAGTGCAGCCCGAAACACTGTAGATTTATTTGCCCTTTTCTGTTGGTTGTGGAATTCAAAAACCTATGAACCTTAATAATTCCTTCTTGTTTTTCGCCTTGCGCAGGTAATTGAATTAGTTTTTAGGTATTTGGATAGATGGTTTGTCGCGATTTCTTTGCCTACAGCTTCGTTTACTTCTTGCGATGTTCTTTGAACTGTGCTCGTCGTAGCGATCCCACATGACGTCGATGAGACGGCATGATGCCAATTCTTTTTCTAAGAAAAAGGTTATCCTAGAATGTTCTTGATGAGCTAGAAGACAGCATGTGGACAAGGACAGGACCATCTATTACCTTTTGTCAACCAGTGGGGCGCTTTCTGCTAAACTCTGTGAGCTCGTACCAACAACGCACTTGGTGAGGACTAACAAAACGCAAGATCTAAAATCTCCTGAGGTAGACCGTGAAGGTGGACTTGTCTCATTTTCGTGTGGAAAAAATGTTTCTCGATCGCTTGATCGGTGCTGGCATGTGGCAATATATAACTGTCTGAACAGACTGCATGCATTTTTAGTCTCTAAAACTTTTTTCTTTGCTTTGTTAGTCATTGCTATTTTTGTACTAGATTTAAAAAGATGATATTTCTTTAGCTTAATTGGATCAGGCATTTTTCAATGCCATGTATATGCAATACATTTGAGTGTTACATAGAAAAGGAAGCGATTGGCAATTATTTATATAGTATATTTGACGCTTGTCAAGTCAAAAGTTTTGGAAACAAACCCTATTTTATGAAAGGCAACTATCAACACAGCTGTCTATTATCATGTAATGATAACAAGAGACCTTAATGATTATAATGAGATGTAACTGATAAAATTCTCACGTTTAGGGATCGGTGGAAATGCCTTAGAGCCCAATTTTCTATAAATGCGTCTTGAAGGTGCGCAAGCCGCAATACACAGACCTGGACACTCACCCAACCTTGGCTAGGCTTCTGAATCCAAAGAGGATTCTCCATAGAACAAGTTTTCCAAGTAACTTGCTTTTATTATATGTAATATGTGACCTAACCTCCTAACTATACACTGGCTTTGCTACCAGCATATATTGTTGTTATTGCTTGTAGAAGCCATCCATTGACTACCTTTATGGACTTTTTAAAGTTTTCTTTTATCTACCTTATTAAATGCATTTTTAAGGTCAAAAAATGGACAAACAACTTTTTTCTTCTTCTTTTAAACTTTTTTCTGTGATCTGTTCATGCTAAATATTTTATCTGTACATGATCTTCTTGGCATAAATCTACTTTAGACTACCTATATCTAACTGCGTAATGTCATCTGCGCCTAGAGACCGAACTCCACGAATCAGTGTTGTTTGATGACATCTTGTTCAAATTTCCCGCTCTCGCTCACTTTCCAGTACCTTTATTTATTAGCGCTGATTGTGAGCTATCATTTGACACTCATTCTGCAACAATTTCAAAATGAAGTGTAGTTGCAAAAAATCATCCCGATAGCTTCTGCTTTAGATTAAAGCAGAAAATAAAGAAAAATATTGGATACCATACAGTTGCTGCTCGACATGTGCTATTTGATTGAGGTCAGTATATCGAGGGAATTTTGATCATGTCTTTACTTTTTCTCCCTCTACTTTTCGGAGAGGACCTTTGAATTATATCGATAATTGTTATTTCTGTTTGACAAATGCTAATGGCTACTCATCGAGATTCAAGGACTTTATACTTTACCCTAACGTTTCTTTCGTGACAAAAGCTGCGTCTGACCGTAAAGACTACCTCCCAGTTAATTCTATGAAACGCAAAGCAGAAGAAATTAATTATTCTGATGAAAATCAAACTATGAAACATCAGCCGACCAGAAACTTTCCACAATTATTCGATCAAAAAGAATTGAATGATTTTATAAGAGATCTAGATTTATCTCAGAATGAGGCTGAAATCTTGGACTCTAGACTCAAGGAGAAAAATTTTCTTCAAAAAGATGTGAAAATATTTCATAATTGAAATTCAAACCTTTAACTTCATTTTTTTCTAGCCAGGATAGTCTCATCTATTGCAGCGATGCATATGGACCAATAAAGGCCATTGGTCATGAATATCAACCAGAGAATTGGCGTTCAATAATTAATTTAAACAAATACATTTTAAAAACTGTTCTCTTGCACAATGAAAACGAATATCCATCAATGCCCGTTGCTTATGTCACCAATATGAAAGAGTGCTATAATGTCATGAAACTTTTACTTGACAAAATAAATTACGAGCCACCTAAATGGTTTATCTGTAGTGATTTCAAAGAAATAGAAATTCTCCACGAATTGTGATCTGGTTACACAAAACTATGTTGCTTTCTATGCACCTGGGACAGCAGAGTACGAGATAAATATTACAATGTTAAAGTTTAGCCAGCGCGACAGACATTAGAACCTGGAGAGATGATTGTTTCTCAAAAAACACTGGTCGATCCCCAGAAGATCTTTTTACTATGTATCTTTCGAACGGTGAAAGCTTAAACATAATTTTTTTAATTTCTTCTGCATTAAAAAACAAAGAGAATGACACCTGGAGAAATGAAAAAAAAATGTTTAGCTAGATATGTAGTTTTTTGTAAATCCACTTTTTTCGTGTTTTTTTTCTGTTTTTTTAGATTATCTCGGCTACTGTATAATATATCATAGAAACGAGTCCGTCGTTAGATTTGGAACTTAAAAAATGCATGAAAATCATATATTGATTTTCATTAAAAAATTTCTTTGCAACATTTTATCTCCTGATTCGTAAGTTTAAAAAAAAAAATTGATCTAAAAAATCTCGAAAACCTAACGTGTCGCAGAGAAATGGAGGCCAGATTCGGATTCAGCATAAAAAACTACTTTGAAAATGACATGTCTCATTCCATGAGAGCATAGGTCACATTTTCTTGACGAGTGTTATCATTCAGGATTCAGTGCTTTTTTGGATTATACACATTTCGTATAGTGTTTGACTTCCGGGATAGGCAGGCACAAGGTAAGTATATATTGCCTCTTATGAGTTTGTGTGGGTAAAGTATTTTGCAATGCAACCTTACAGAGGGAGGGTGGGTTAACTATTATTAGATAAGATATTATGCTAAACATGTAACAGTTTTGTTAAAAAGTCACCACCTTTATATCAAAGATACTTAAAAACGGAACGGTGGAATAACTGCCACAAGAAACAACTAATTTATCTTCTGAAGTTACTTCAAAGAAAATCAACAGCTGACTGCAAAGTGTTTAACACAAGGATCTACGAATATTGATGGCCACGGAGGTGAAAGCTTTTTAAATTGCAACATTTTTCCAGTTTCATCTAATTGAATATATCTGTTTGATATTTGGGAATCTTCAAACTTTGTGTTGTATGGTTTTCTATAATAAACTTGAGTTTAAACATGAAAAAATTAAGAGATTCAAAAAATTGCAAGAAACTCAAAATAATTTCGGAGGATTACTAAATGTTGCAAAGGATCTTGAGAAAAATCTATAAAAATAAGTGAAATAAGGAAATATAGGGATTTCTACCGGTTTGAAATATTTTATGTAATTTCAAAAATTTCTTAGGATTTAAACGGGTCTTTTTTAGAGGACTTTAATAAATGAGGTTATTTCAATTTACATATTGAAGAGAATTCAAAGGACTTTTACTTATTGTAATAGAGTTTCATGATTCGAAAAGAAAATATTTCAAGGGATTTTAACGAATTTCCAGATAACTTAAGAAATTAATTAATTTAATTCTATGCCTAAAGGATTTTTAATTATTTTACAGATTTTTATGGATTTAAAGTGAATTCAGAATTTTTTTATCGATTTTAATGAAATTTAAGGTGACTGTAAAGATATTACATAAATCTGGAAATGTCAATTGTGTAACCTTTACTTGTGCAAAATCGTTATTTTTGTATATAGTATATGTGTGGTATAATCCTTTGTCCCTGAAATAAAAAGATAGTTTGCTACTAAAATCAATTTCTGTCTCTAGGACTAATTCAATGTAAAATTCTCCCTTGTGTCTTTCAAATGAAAGCAATAGAACAAGGCCAGAATCAGAAATTCAAGTCGATCTGTCGATTCAGAGTAGCACGAAAGATCTAAAGGGCCCACTAACAAGTAGGGCGACTTTCGAAGCAGATGGCATTATGGAACTGGAGGGACAAAGAAGCGCGATGGATCTGGAGATATCATTAGTGAGGACAAAGAGTTCAGAAGAAGGGGACATACTGGATTTGGCGAGACAAAGAGGTGCAAGAAATCAAGAGCAACACTTAGTAAGCAAGAGGAATCAAGAAGCAGGAGGCATAGTGGATGTGGTAAGACTTAAATGTCAAAAGGCTCAAGAGAATGATTTGATAAACAAGAGGAGACTAGAAGTAGCAGGTATAGTGGATCTGTCGAAACAAAGAGGCGAGGGATTTAGAGGAACCATTGGCAATCAAAAGCAGTCAAAAAGCAGTAGGCATACTAGATCTGGCAAAAAAAGAGGCGCAAGGGGTTAATAGCTACCATCAGCATGCGAGTGCAGTCCAAAAGCAGTAGACATATTGGATCTGGCAAGACAAAGAAGTGCGAGGTACTTTAGCTAGAGCTTAAAAAATAGGCTTCTAGATAAATTTCACTGGCAGTGTAGGTGTAGCAAAGTATAACAAAAAAAAATAAACAAACCTAAAGAGCTATTGGTATTAGTAATTTTTTTCTGTAAAGTGTACGATTTCTTGTTTTGAATTGCTGCATTTATTGAGCGTCAGAGACTTGATGTGTACTGGTCAGCTTCTTCTTTTGCTTTTTCCTGTTGAGGACACTCGCTCGTATAATGTAATTTAAACTATGTTTGAATATTATTGTATGATCCCTAATACAGCTATAGTTCTAAAAATGAGCAGTTTAAGAATTTACTAAATTATTATCTCATTGATAAATTATAACCAAATTTTTAAACTTTGAAGTTTTTATTGTAGTATTATTATTCACTGTGTTATCTAATTTGTTATACTTTAAAGCGACAAATTTGAAGATTTCGCACATGCATTTTTTGTACCTTAATCAATCAATCAATCCTGTGTTCAATATACTTCTTTCTTTCAGATTTTGGATCCTTTGAATATCCATACAGCATCCTCTCCATTACATTTACATCTTAACTTATAACTTCATTGCACCTCAAACTACACCTTAACCTTTTCACAATTTTACCTCAAAAAAGCCAAGAAACTAAAATAAAAATATTTCTCTCCTTTTATACCTAAACAAAACAAAAGCCCGAAGCCCTTATATTCCCCATTACATGGCTTCTCAGAAGCCCTTTCTCCCTTCTTCCTACCCCACGTTATTTCTTCCTTCCCTACTCATGCCCCTTTTTGTGTCTGGTCCACCTCCTGGTACTTCTTCATCTCCTGCTCTTCGTCCGTATTTTTCTCTATAATTCCCGTAACTACCAAATTTCATGCTAACTCGTACCATCGCCAAAAAGTTTCTTCCACCTTTGCTTTTGAATGTCTCAACTGGACCTTGATCCCCTTCATCCCTATTCTTTTTTTCTCCTTTTTCAACTACTCCTGTACCTCCTCTTTCCTTTCCATCACATCCTCTTTCATCCACAAGCCTGAGCTCTTCAAGTTTCCTTTTTATCTCAACAGCTCCTCTTTGTTCTCCCATCTCTGCAACTGCAGGTTCATTTCACTATCCATTTTCCACGAGCCTTCTTTTTTTCCACTACTTTCGTGTACGCTGCAAGACACCCTACAACATTTATCAGATCATCTTCTTTCTCCCTTATTCTCAGAATGTTTACGTTCTTTTTCCTTTTTTCTCTCTGTTTGCTTTCTACCTCCCACTCTTTCTTCGACAATTTTTTTGGCGATTCCTTAACGTACCATCCTCTTCGTCCGTCTAAGAGCTTGCCACCTTCATGTTTTTCACTCTTATAGTCGATTCTTTTTTTATTTCCAACTGCCCAACTTTTAGCTCCAAACTCTGTATCGCCTCTTTAAGTCTCTTTCTGTTAAGCTCCTGCTCCGCTTTCCATTGTGCTTACTCTACATTCCAGCCGTGTGTGCAGTCTTTAAAAAAATTTTCCCGCTGTTTTTTATATCAGCACCATCACTCTCCAGATTTGTTTTATTTCTTCCCCATCTTCCACCACCTGGTTTTCACCTTTTTGCTTCACATCTGCTTGTCCATCGCTGCTGTTTCCCTAACTCTTTACTTCTTCTGCCTTCTCCCTTTTCCTTCAAGTCTAGTTACCCAGTATTCTCTTACTTACTTTAAAATTTTAAAATTTCGCGCTACTCTACTACTTTCTACTTTCTCTACTAGAATGCGCTATTATTTCCTACCTTGCTCCTTGACTTTCCGGTTCGTACATAACATCTCCTTTCACGTGCCACTTTCTTTACTTCCGCTTTTTACATTCTTAGCTTAAAACTCTTCTCGTGTTTACCTTCACAGCATCCACGTCATTTCCCTTTCCTTTTCACCTTAAACCTTGCATGTTTTATCCACTTCCACTTTCAAATTCCGTTTATACACTCTCTGGCACCTCGCACTTCTTCAACTCTAATCTTCACAGAAACGGAAATTTCTTTGTAGATCTCCATCAGAATCTCTAAAAATAAAAAATCATAACTAATAACTAAACCTTAACTCAACCTATAATCACCTTATCCCTTAGGTGGATGTATTTTATATCGTACTCTCAGACGGTTTGGAATAACTCACTGTGTCCATGCACGACTGTTTGTAGTAATTAGAAGCTTCAACAATTTTTTATTACGACTTCTTTCGATAAAATGAAAATTTTTTAGAGTTGTAGCATTTTCAAAATAACCAAAATTTTTGAAAATAAACATTTTAATCCAGATTACGCAAGATCTCGAAAAAAGTTTGCAAAAAAAACGTTGACCTGTGAAAGCTCTACAAGATTATCCTAACAAATTTTTGTATTTTTTTCAAAAGTCATAAATTAAAATTTTGATCACACAAAAAATAATAAAAATCAAAAATTTAATTTTGCGGTCGAACTATGCAAGGTATAAAAAACAGGTGATCTAACAAAAATTGTACGATTAAAAAAAATCTAAAAATTGTTTATTAATCACTGTTTTATAGGACACTTTTTTCTGTTTCATCCGTAAAAACTGCATTACAAATAAGAAAATTTAATTTTTAGATAAGCAACATAGCTATGAGCACGCATTTTTGAAAAAAATTTGCAGGACTTAAACAACTTTAGGAAAATTTCGAAAATTTCAAAAAATATTTCAAAGCTTTTTAAGAGTTTTAAGTAGTATGAAAAAAATACGAAATTTTGCTGAAAATTCTGTCTCTGAAAAAAATGTTTTGCGCTTTTGGGAATTCAAATTACATTATCAGTCACGTTTTAGGTAAGTAAACTTGTTAATTGTATAAACATAGTTCAAAACTAAAAAAAAAATTATTTTAACAGTAGTTTTTCTAGTTGACTTTAAAAAAAAGTAAATAATCTTAAAATATAGTTACTTTTTTAAAAAATGTTATCTTGAAAAAAATAGTCCTAACAATTTCAGCTGTAAAAAAATTTACTTTCTAAATTGAAAACAGTTGAGTTTTTCTAAAGCTTCTTCCGACAAGTAAGCCATAATCTTGTAACATGCAAAAATTGAAAAATTTTGGGAAAAAGTGCAAAAAACATTGATAAAGTAAATTTACATCCTAAGTTTTCAAAATTTTTTAATTCAAAATAATTTTTTTTCATGTGACATTAAAAGTTATATTATTAACAACATTAAAATAACAACCGCAGCTTCAAAGTATAAGCTTTTTTTATCAAAATCATCGTTTTAAAATCTTACGTCTAACTCACCACCAAATTAAATAATTTGATTCTAAAATTATTTTAAATGTATAAGATTAAAAGCTCATCTCTTTGTACCAGAACCAAGGGCCAAGGACGTACGTTAATTTATTGTTATAATAATTATTATATAAAGTAAATATTAGACCTAAATAAATGAAGTTAAAAAAAAAATTTTAAATGTTGACATGAAGAAGAGAATTTTTTAATTAATATTAGAAAAGTTAGAAATCGCTAAAGTCGATAGTACCTGCAAATAATTTAAGTCTCTTCCCTTTGGTAAATACGAGTATTGTTTTCAATAATTGCCATTGGATAGGTCTACACATTATCAGTGTTTGAGTCTGGTGAGAAAACTTGAGAAACACTGACCCTTATAAAACTTTCTCTTAATTTCTGAAGATATAACCATTATCTTTTAATTATTATATAATATCTCAGACTTATTTGCCTTATTAATAACCAATAAATAATTTGTCTCAATTATCTAATTTTATTGTAAAAAAATGTTTCAAATAAAAAAATTAATTATTTTACTTCTCGAATAGAAAGTGAAGCTTTCTGCTTTTAGATCTGGCCTCGCATTTGATAGCTGACAAATCTTGTATTTTCACCCCCAAAAAAAATTTCTACTTTACGCAAAAATGTATTTATTATAACGTAGCATTCTTGGTTAGTTCTTGGTCCAGCTTCAAAAAGTTAACTCTGCTCTGGCTTTTTTTAATTATGACCATGACGCGAAATAATAAAAATACTATAAAATTAACAATAACTGATTAAAAATAATATTGATGATAGTAAGTTGATTAGATAATATTATTTATCCGTACTCTCAGAAAACAGCCAAAGATTAAGTTAATTTTGAGAATCAATAAATATCATGCCTTTTTAAAATTTGATAAAAAATGGAAATTTTTTCTGATTCTAATCTATGATGATAACAACTATGAAATCGAATTCCTTTTAATTATGCAAAATAAAAGTTACAAATTCTACATTTTTAATTAATAATAAATAATTTTAAATTACAAAAATGTATAATTGTACTTTAAATTAACACATTTTATTGCTAAGATTGTGTACACTTGTGATATCATTTAACGTTAAAAAACTTAACCTGTTGAGTCTGTAAATTGGATTAAAATTAAAATTTTGTAAAACCTGATAATGGAACAGTTTTATTATATATACACTTTAGATTGTAATAATAAATGTCTTATTTTCATAATTTTATTCTTACAAACAATATTTGTTTTATAGAATGAAAATAGACTGAGTTTACGACCAACGTGTTGCTGTAGCTAAGGTGGTTTTGCAAATAAAATTCAAATTTCTTATGTAACTAAAAATATCTTTAAAAAGCAAGAAATTATATAATTCTAAATTTCCCTATATTCTTGAATTCTCTGCATCGATGTACAATCTTTTTAAATTCCTTTAAATACACAGGAGTTTCTTAAAACTCCTCAGTCTTTAAAATCCTCTAAAATTCGTTTGAATACTGTGCTATATCTCAACATCTTTGAAATTCTGTAAAATCCTTTAAAATCTTGCGAAATCCATTTCAATACCCTAAGGCTCCTTTAAAATTTCAAAACTTAGTTAAATCGATCATAATCTACTGTTCTATAGATTTGTTATCTATTATTTAAAATCAAATGTAACTTTTAAAATCCTATTCAATCTCTTGAAATCCTATAACATCTGTTTAAGTTCTATTTGAAAAACTTATGAAATTCTTTGCATTCATTTTAATCTCCTAAGAACTCTCAAAACCTACAAAATTTTAATATCTAATGTATATATTTAAAAAAATACTAATCGAATAATATTAGTTAAAATTTCAACATATCTTCAACAATCTATTATCAAAAGTCAAATAACTGCTCATCACATTTAGATAATCATAATAATATCGTCAATGATAACAATTATACATTCATGAAATAATGAAACTCATCTCTTTATTTCCTTGAACATATTTGGTAGAATATAGGTTATTTTCTTGAAGCTTTTATGGAACGTTATAGTGAACGCTATGCAAATTAGCCGTGTATAAACCATCTTTTTCTAAAACGTGAAAGATTACGTAATTGGTGACATCAGTTTTAGTAAAGTTTACAAAACAATTTCTTTGTCATTTTCTTTAAAAATAATTTTGACCTTCAGTTGTCTTAGCTCTCTTAATTAATACCAAAACTGAAAAAGCAGTATTGTTTGAGTGCATTGGGTCACATTCTGTAATGCCTATTTAAAATTTATGATCAGATTTCTTATATTCTTTTTAATTTTAATATTTTAATGTAACACGACTATGTATGAAACTAAACGAGTGGATAACACGATAGGTTTGAGGGCTGGGGACTCCCAAATGGCATAGTAGCTGTACAAATACATGAAAGATAAAGGCGTTATAACTGGATGAAAAAAAAAATTAACTTATGTCTACCTTCATGTGATACATATGATATCATAATATGTATCACACATACGCACCCCATTAAGGTACATGAATCTACTAAATTATTAGCTCTGGTAACTCTTAGTATCAGTTTTGATCCTTCGCAGTTATGCTTAACATAATAGTGTGATTTCGCGATGCAAATTTTGGATTATCAGTTATTTGCGTGTATGGGACATTCTTCTACAAAGCGTACAGATTTGGACGAAAGTTGACTGACCCATTTTTAATTGAGCTAATACTTTTTTTAACGCGTTCTTTATCGAAAAAGAGAAGATACATATTTGAGGATTTTTTTTATTTAGCAATTTTTTGGAAAATAGGAAGGGTTGAAAAATTGAGAATTTGAGTAAAGACTATTTTTTTAAATGCATAACTCCTGTTTTATTTAAGCTAGACCTTATTTTTTTATTTGAAAGGTAAAAGAACGAGCTTTAATAAGAAAAATCATCCCAAAAATATTATTAACAAATTGAAACTGTTATAAACAATTAAAATTTTTAAATCGATTTTCAACTAGTTTGACCCCCATGAATTAAGTTCTTAGTATTTTTATCGTATTCTACGTCAAATTTCCGATCGAAAACGATT
>JAUELO010079789.1:0-18353 GCA_032357855.1 Amphibolips quercusostensackenii | reverse complement strand
CAATAAATTCCAGAAATACAAAATGTTTCACAAAGATGTAAGAAACATTTCAGAAAGATTTCGAACATTTCATGAAGTTTGCAAAGATTTGATAAAGGCATGTAAACCAAATTTAAAAGATTTCACGAACATTCCCAAAGCAAATAAATTTTATATTTACAGATAAATATGTGCAACATTATTTACAATCTCTCAGGGTGAAGAAAACGGAGCGCTAGACTTTTATAACCGGTTATTGCAGGCAGCCTCTGAATTGTGCAAACATGCACAATTTGTGTAAAATGCGAATAAATATGGTATTTTTATAGGAAATTGGGCGGTGCATATTATAGATATTTCGTATGTTTGCACAATCTACCAAAGATATTATACACCTAGATGCGGCAAGTGTTGGCGGAGTGGGGGGGGGGAATATATGTAGCAACTACTTTTGAACTATGCGTAGCTACTGCCCTCTTCGTACTGCCTTCCTTTACTCTTGCTTTATAGGTAAAATCGTTACTCTGTGTTATCCTTGGCTTCTCGCAGGTCCTCCCTGCCTTGTCAAACATCGGCAAAGAAGAAGCAGGGATTTCTAAGTGATTCACTAAATAACAAATTAATATAAGATGATAATACTTTTGCAATTCTAATCATTATTTTATTTGCACAAACAAGAAATTAGTGTGAATATCAAAGGTTTTCCACATAAATTAATTTTAATGATAATTTTGTCATTAAGTAAATATTAATTTTTACAATTAATATTTTACATTCCGGTGTATGAAGGAAAAATAATATAAATGTTTTTTTAAAATGAGCAAAGAAACTTGTATTATATTTTGATTTTCTTACAGTTATTTGTTATTAAATAATTTGATATGAATTAATCAATATTGATCCTAGGTTAGAAGTAAACTGCATCAATCAATTCTATGTAAAAAAAATAACTTTAGAAACTTCTACTAAATTTTCACTTTCATTGAAAACTGTTTTTTTGTCTTCAAATTTGTAAATTTTACGGTTGCAGGATGATAAATAAAAGCATTGCTACTATTTCGCAACGAAAAAAATCGAACAATTTAAGAATTTATTGAATTGAACTTTTAAATGAGAAACGTTTGCGAAATAGAACAAAATCGAATTTCATCGATGAAGATTATAGAATTTCTTATTAAAAGCCTTCAATGTTAAATGATTTTTAATTCAAAACTTCAAAATTAGGAAATTTTTTTTTTAGATTAGGAGCAATACTTTTAAAAAGAAAAAGTTCAAATTGGAATAATTATTAGGTTAAAAAATTAAAAACTTTAATTAGAATTTTCAATTTAAATTATCATTTTAATGCATAACAAAAGTTTTGAGTAAGTGTGCCGAAAATTGTACAGTTGCACTCATTTGGCGTGAAAATTGCATGCATGAAATCGGGGGGCAATTTGCTTGTGAGAAACCGTTTTTCTTTACATTTACTTCTACTAATATATTGTTAACACTTTTATTTTAATTGAAATCTGCAATTCATGATATTATACACCTCCGCGACCTACACCCAGACAAAATTTTGAGAATTCACCACTCATTTAGGTAGGAGCCCCCACTTTTCGTATACAGTGTGTTCGCCCCTAAATGAAACAGCGCTGGTAATAGTGAACGTTGCAGTGCCTGCCGACTTGAGTCATAATGGATGGTAGTTTTTCCTTTCCTCGATAGGGACGCCCAAACGAAATTTCAAGCTGGAGAACTCCCTTACCTGCTCCGTGCTTCGCTAAATAGTAGAACACATTACTACAACGATGCTGTCCAGTCGGATTTATTTTCCTCTAATTGTTACATAAACAATAGAACTTTTTTCGTAACAAACAAACCCTGCCGTAAAGCTTTATGATATGTAGATTATTTATGGAAACATTAAGACAAAATGGCTCTACCGTTTGGTCTGCAAATCACCAAGGAGATTTATGCTTGATTTCCAGGGCCCATAATACTTCGAATCACTTGAAATCTTCGAATCACTTTAATTCGAGTTTTTTTTTCCAAAACTAGCAAAAATCTCATGGAATAACGAGAAATCTAATGAATCCTTCAACATAGAAACGTTAAAATTTATATATTTGAATATGAATAAAATAAAATAATTAATTTGAAAAAATCATACTTCGCAAAATCGACGAACCGATGCAGCCAAGAAGCAGCACAGCTGAAGAGGTATTGAATTGTGCCTCGCTCTACTTCATACTTGCGATCCACATCGTGAACACTTGTACCTTTTCGCGATTCTCAAAACGTTAAAGTTATGAAGAATCTTTTTAAAGCTCTCTCCTCACCAACAATTACCCTCCCTATCATCAAATATGAAACAAAAGCTTTAGAAATGCGAATCAGGTCTGCAATTTTCCTTTGTTTTGGTTTTAAATTAGACAACTACACAAAATAAAAAAACAACAAACAAATTTTCTAATTAAAGAAATAATTTCCAAAGAATTAAAAAAATACAGAATTTTTTCTCTATACATTTTTTATTAATTGAAATAATTACTTACTGTATTCGCATGAACAGGGCCCACGGGATTCACCTCCTTTGCCAATTCATAAGGCGTTGATAAATAAAAAATGTGAAAATCATCTCGCAAAACTCAGCATTTCTGAGTAGCTTTTAAATCATTACCCAAAATCTCAGCATCGTCCAAACCGATGTAAGCTAAAATAGAAAGAAACATAAGCTATTTTAAAAAGCATATTCCTACAAAAAATATACTTCAGTTTTCAAATTATACAAGTTAGAGAACCTTTCATTATATTTCGATCAGAAGGACTTACGTCCAGCTCTGTCTCACCCGAAGAAACGACTTTACATTTTACTTCAGCTCTCTTCTTTCCTTTCACTTTCAAAACACCCTTTTCTAGGAAAAGCAGTATTGCCTCAATGGTGATATCTTTTTCTGTGCTCTTCAAACGATATTCCTGAACACATGAAAGGGTCCTGGCTGTCAAACTGTACACATCATTCACATTTTTCACAAGTGACAGCAAAGCTGCACTCAATATTATTTTTTCTGGAATCCCTTATTTCCATCATTATGAAGAACACTGTGCACGTGTTCCACTGCCGATGTCACTATTGTCTCCACCTAAAAGAATGTTCAGATGTACACTTAATCCTAAATGATTGTATTTCCATTATTTCATTGTTAATCGTTTATCTTTAATTTCTTATATTTAGTGTTTACACTATTGGGACAAATGTAATTAGATACCTGACATACCTTTAAAAAAAATTGTTTATTTAATCAATTTTCTGTGAACTTCTGTGTTTTAACCTCGATCTACTTTTCCGTTAGTAACAGTTTCCAATTTCTATTTTACAAGTAAATAAGTAAATATGTGAAAATAAAGCCTTAAATATTAGGTTTTAATTATTTCATGCTCTAATTTTAGTTCTGAATCCACTGTTTTCTCAATGCGGTATTCAGAAGAAATGAAGCATAATCAGAGGCAAAAATTTAGGTAAGTTGAAAGAATATTTCTTAGCTCTAGATCCAGGAAGAATGTACTCGAGAAAAATTCAATAGAAAATATTTCGATTCTCTTTCATTTTATTAAAAAGTAGTTTCACTGAAAACATATTAATTGATATTTATTTTGGTTGAATTTGGAAGTTAAAAATTATTTTATAACATAGAAGATAAAAGATAAACTAAGATAAAACATGTTCTAAAATGGTGAAACTTCATTTAAAGGAATCAAATTTGATCCAAAATCATATAAGGATAGCTGATAATGATGAAGTAGTACTTTCAAACGATTATATTTGTAAGATTAAATCAAATTCAAACAAATTCCAGAAATCCAAGGGATTCTGAGGCCCGATTTCTTTTTGACTTTGTTGAAACAAAGCACAGTACATCCGAGATTCATGTAGGTTCCAAATCAACTATTAATCTTTTTTTACATCATCTATTTTTTAAAGTTAATTCAATTTTCTTCTAACAAGTGATGCAGGGTTGGAAGATGTCCTTAACTTTCTATAGCTTCTTACTTTCAAGAGCTGAATATGTCATGAATTTTCAAAGATTTATGTAGTCAGTACTCTAACTCTAAAAAATATTGTTTGCTACAGAATTTGGCTGAAGTTTATGAATGTGACATAAACGACCAACCTTCAGTCATGTGATGAAATGATTTGAGGTATGATCATCATTAACAACAAGGTTGAGTCTAATAAACAATTAGTGGTTATGAGAAGCATCGAGGAGGATTAAAAGATCTGTGATTGGACAATAGAGCCATACAAATTTATTTTCTACGGGGGAATGGTCCAGCATTCAATTCGGGATAATTAATATATATTATTTTTAGCTGCTGTCGTGTTTTAAAACTTGAATGGATCTTTCATGTACATTAGGTTTGAACATAACTCTTCTTTCTAATATAATTTAGATAGCTTCACTTTTAATATTCGAGACTGACAGAACGATAAAAATCGTTATCATGTAAGAATGATTGTGAATGAATTAGATGAGTGATCATTTTTTGTGATACATCACAATTATAATAATGGTTTTAATAGTACTAAACTTTAATTCTGAGAATGTACTTTGTTTATTTGCTTATAATATATAATTACAGTTTGTAGCATTTAAGTTTTAGATGATGATTAAATAGTATTTTATTTTTTAGAGTTTCATAAATGTACTTCATTGATATAAATATAGTTATACAGAAAAAAGCTAAGCATACATTTGCTACGTCTTATTTTTTAGGTCTTACGTGAAACTTTACCGGGGCAACTTTATGTAATTTTTTTTTTAACAACTCAATTCAAGTTCTTGTTAAGTAAAAAATGCTGCGTTTCAATTTTGGGTAAAAATGTAACAAAATCAGAATTTTTTAATAAAAATGTATGAATATGGTTTTCACTTCGTTTTATTTAATTTCATAAGCTCTGAGCTCTGCATATTGTTTCGTATGAACGTGAGTTGAGCGAAGGGATATCTATAAGGTGGTAATTGTATAAGTGTGACAAATTAAAACATAAAACAATTGTGACACAATTTTTAATTAACATAAAGCATGTTTCAAGACTTTCAAATTGATGTGTAATGTTCTGTCGCTGTTTTAAAAAGTTCTAGTTACATCTTATTTATAGCACTGATCAATTAAAGGTTCTTTTCGTTTATTGCTAGGAGAAATGACGCATACGAGAATGCTGACATTAAAATCTGCAAAAAGAACAACATATTGTGTTAAAAAAATAGATTTTTGAAGTGAAAACAAAATCAAGACTTCCTAAAAAATACCTTTTCAATTAGATATTTACCAATGTAATAGTATATGAAATCCATATAGGCTAAGCATACGACGTACATCATGCAACTTAGTATTCCAAAAAAGTTTCTAGCAAAAGAAACTTGACAAACAAAGAAATAGTGTCTCAATAATAGTCAAAATTACAAGAGGATATAGTTATACAGTAAATTTTAGCCCTACCTTGATAATCGTATAACCTTATATACACAAAACAAATCCATTTCCAGTGACCTGTGATAATATTATACCATACGTTTCCTGAATGACTTCTGCATTTCTAAACAGTTATATTAAAAAAAAATACAAAAATTACTCCTAAGCACAATGTTCATTATTTTATAAATTATTTCTAGTTGCCTTATTAGTTGAATGTGACGCTTTATAATGCACTTCAAGCATTCGCAACTTATATTGTGAATACAATTTCTGATATTGTTTTCATTTATATTTTCTATATTTCGAGAAACTGTTTCAAACTGTCCACATAGATAAGAGATTAATACAGCCAAAAAAAATGAGTGGAGGCAATTACTGTTGTAATTACAATGTCCATAACGCATTGTGAGATATTAATAAATTCGTAGGTTGTCGAAGTTTCAAAATCAAAAGGATAATGAGACTTGAAAGGTAGACCTTGAACAGTTTCATTGACTGAACTCCTTTTCCATATCAAAAACATTAGTGTTGATAAATAAACTAAAATGATTATGCTTATTATTAATTGGTTTATTTATATCTAAATTAACATAATTTACTACAACTGCACATATTCTTGAAAAAGATTTTTGAGCGTGTTATTATTGTTCATTCAGGAAACATATATGTATGACCGATTTTACACGAAATCCGATGATATTACCGCATTGTTTAGGGCTGAAATATATTGCTTCTGAGGCAAAATATGAGACTTGATATATTTTTGCAAAAAAAATTTTTCCATGAACCTAAGTTAACTTGAATATTTATGAAAATTATAAACTAATAATTGAACATTTTCCTTAAAGGGTTTTATCGTGGGAACTGCTTGATTCAATTCAGTTTTCTTAGCAGCAGATGTTAGTGCAATCTACTTTCTTTTGAAATCATTTAAGAATCAAAAAGGCCACCTTTGATTTTTGTAAATTCATAGTTATATGAGGAAGAAATTTTGTGAGAGTTGTCCTCGTTCAACTATACCTTCATATCGAAAAACTTAATTTTTTATAATACAAAATAAATTGATAAGGATATTAATTCTTTTTTCAAGTATTTATAGTTTGATGCCTAAAATTAGGTGAAATTATGTGTCCTATAATAATTTAACGCAAAATAATATATTTCAGACCCAAAAAATTTCGCGACATCACTGCGCTGGCGGCGCGATTTTATATGAAAACGGAGATATTAGTTTATTATAGAAATTATTATTTTTTTTCAAAATTGAACAAGTAAAAAATAATAATGATCCTCATTCTACTTACTAACTGCTTGAAAATAAAAAAAAAATTAGTACGCATAAACTGAGCAACCTTCCACGTTTTGCGTTGAAAATCACCAGCTTATGAGATTCTATCAGTAGCTTCAAAATTTTATTCCAATCATCTGATAATTCTTTTAAAATAGGTTTTAGATTTTTTATTTATTTATACTATTAAACATGATTTTTATTATTATGTTTATGTTTCTTATGATAAACAAAACACGATTCAATTCCACAAGGATACTTTTTGTAACAAAACAATAAGCTACTGTTGAAATCAGTGAAAGAATCATGAAAGGTAATTCCAGGAAAAAACGTAACTCAGAAAAACGATCATTATTAATTAGGCGTAATCCGAGTTTTCGCAAACTCCAACGATTTTGATTCACAGCAAAATCAAAATTGTGTTTCATATTCTGTTTATACAACTTAAATCGACATAATTTACTCAGACGTGTATTTTCAGATTAAAACAATTTTAGAAAAATAAATTACAGGGAACGAAAGTCCTACTGTAATGGTCTGACTTTTCATTTACACTCTATATTATAATGTACGAGAACAAAGATTATTATTATTATTATTATTATTATTATTACACCAATAAGTCATTTCCCTTTCGAGGTAGACGAGACTCACATGGTGAAACCGAGAGAGTCGTATTTGGTTGGAGTATACTGTGAAGGGCACCAGTCTTCAGCAGGTTAGTGATCGTCCTCTGAGTACGACACCAAAAACTTATATATATATACATAAACACATATACATACATAAACACATATAGATACATACATATGTACATATTTACATAAAAAATTTTTGTTCAATGTTTTAAAATAGTAGAAACAATTGATTTGAGAAAGCCCGAAACTTTCCTGGATTTTATCATATATATAATACAATATATTAATCAAACATATACACATATATAAATTTTTGTCTGACTATAGTGTTAAGATTCAAAATTACCAAAAATAGTCGAGTTAGTTATTAAAGTTAAAATTATTTAAGATGTTAAACCAAAATATTATGAGATTTAGTGACAAATACATTAAATTAAATGTGTCGCGAAATTTTAAATTTTAAATAAGGATTTTGAGTAACTTATCTTGGAGAAAGTTCTGAGCTTTTCAAAAATGTGGAACGCTTCACGATTTTGCGTGTCATCCTTACGCAGGGGCCATGCTAATCTTCTCTGTATCGTTCCAATTTTAGTATATGTACCGCCGGAGCGAGTAGTCTCGAAAATTTCTGATATTGCAATAAATTATTCAAAAATCAAACACCATTTCAAATTGATAATTATAATGCATTGATAAAAATAATCGTAAGATAAGCGGAAAAAAACTTTTATAATAAATATTTGAAATAAGCTTGTTATTGATATAGATCACGCCAATTGTCATTTATATGAATCACAACAAAAACGAAAGTTAATTACATAAATATATGTGTATATATAATTATATATCAATCTTTCAATTTCCGGTTCGGTTTCGATTCCTTTAGAATCAAACCCTAATCGGAGGCGTAACAGCCGTGCTGAAAGCTGAATAGCACCTGGGTGAGGTGTCTTAAACGGTGATTCTGGGATACCGGGCGACCTCTCAGAGTATGCAGCCTTATCCTTGCATGCAGGGCTCTACAAGTATGGATGAATCCTTTTTCCTAGCTGCCCATGGGGTCAACAATGACAAAACCAAAGATAGTGCAACCCAAGTGTTGGGTGAGACAATCAAGGCAGATTCAATGTGATGGACCGGCAAAATCTCAATTCTTTAAAGTGAAAGGATCAACTTCGAGACGACCAGATGGAGTGATACGATACTGCAAACCCGTCCCGAGAAACTCCGAAAAAGGGGTTTTATAAGCATAGCGCCTACTCATCCACAGCCAGAATGAGTCGGCGACAGAGCAAGAAAGGCGAAAATAAGACCAACCGCGGACAGGCATATAATAGAGGAAGAGAGATGCTGCAGGACCTGGAGGAACAACATTCAGGTTTCTCTGGAGCCCAAGGATCTAGCTGAACTGGATAACGAGCTTCGTAAAGATTTTTCCAAAGAACCTGACCTTTGGAATATCAATCGTGTTGTATATTGTTGACAGAATACGGCTACTACCTGATGCTGGGAGAAGTCGACCATCCACCCAAACCACAGGAGGTCGAAGCATTTTGAAGAGAAGTCTACAGAGTTCAGCATCCACTGGAAGCTGACTCGAAGAATATAAACAGCTTCAAGGAGCTGTGTAATGCCCTTATAACACCTAAGAAAGAATCCCTACCTATCACTACCGAGGAGGTGTAAAAAGTATTAAGAGGCATGAAGAACTATTCCGCTCTTTGACCAGATTGTATCAAGACCTTCACTTGCAAGAAATTTCCTTCAACCTACTAATATCTAGCCTGCATTTTCACCTCATTTATAAGGTCAGAAGAGCCTATTTCAGAGTGCTTGAGGTAAGGGCGCACAGTACTCCTGCCAAAGATGGACAACTTAGCTGACTAAAAGAATTACAGGTCAATCACTTGTCTGAACACACTGTATAAGATCTTCAAAGCTATTCTAAATGATAAAATTGTTTAAAAAATCTGACCTGTGTGGCAAAAAATGTACGAACGCGGCTCCAAGAAAGGCGTAACAGGATATCGGGAGAACCTGCTCATCGATAGTTGTGTCTGCAAAGACGCAGCATCAGACCAGCGATTGCTTTCGATGGCCTGGATTAATTACGAGAAAGCTTTTAATTCAACCTTCCGTAGACTTAACATTTCTCTGTTTGGAAAGCCTCAAGGTTCACCCGCACATGGTGAGGCGCATAGAGAGATTGATGCCGCTCTGGAAAACCAGATTTACTATTTCATTTAAAAAACATCGTGTGATAACTAACACCGTCACTTTTTAGAGAAGGGCTTTCAAGGCGACACTATGAGCCCACTCTTCTTTCGCCTCCCATTAATGCCACTATTTCTCGCACTTCGCCATTCCGAGGTGTACTTCTGCGGCAAGCCTAGAATTTAAAAGTATAAAGACACTCATGTATTTTACATAGATGATCTTAAGATCTATGCTAAAACTAAAAAGTAACTACATCTAACTTTAGAAATTGGCAAGAAATACACTAAGGAAATTGGAATAGAATTTGATTTAGAAAAATGCGCCCAGGTTTATTTCGAGAGAGGATAAGTTACTGGCATTCTCGAAGACCTCGAGCTCGACGAAGAAGCGCTTTACGAAAGCTTTGCGCTGGAGAGACATATACATACCTGGGCGCGCCATAAAGCCGCATTCAGGACTTGACATCTATAAAGCATACTTTCTGAAGCTGTTACGAACGTTTCATCCGATAGATTTGGTCTTCGGAACTATCGGCGAGAAACAAAGTATCTGCAACGAACATGCTGGCCGTTCTGGTAATACTCTGTTCATTTCAAGTGGTTTTATGGACGAAAGATGAGCTAAGATCCCTTGATACTGGGACGCAAAAGGTTTTGCATATGGACAAAAGCATGCACCTTAAGTCATAATTTGCATGAAATATCTTAGGATAAATAAAAACCGTTAAAAACAAGCACAAATATAATATTTTCATATATCTTAGGTTCAACATTTTTTAATCTTATACAAAAAACGAATTACCTATGGGCCCTTTGTAATACAACTTACAAACTATTACTAACAATAAGAAAAATTTAGTGAAACAACACATTTCTATTTCACGGCTCTTGAATTCTAAAAACACCCCTTTCTCCTTTAAAATGTTTATTTGATTAGTTACAATAATTAAGAGCACATGTACATGTATATACGCAATATTATCATAATTTAAGTTTCATTAAGACGTATAGTATCTTAACTATTAATAAAATAAAATAAACTATTTTATGTAAATTAGTATTATCTACTCGTATGTCAGATTTTACTCATATTTCAATATGAAAAATTTGAATTATGATTTGATTTTATGGTGCAATTAATTAAAGTTATATGTTTTTTAAATTGAAACCAAAGAATTACTAAATCTAAAACCCATGACTTCCAATGCAAAAGTGAAATGTTGCTGAGTTTATACCTACTAATTTTCTTGATATTGTTGATGTCGCGAAATTGTTTGAGATTGAGATATATTATTTTCTTAGTTAAATGATCATAGGATACATATAATTTTAACTTTATTGAGACATAAAACTATAAATATTTAAAAAAGGATTTGTGTCTTGATAAATTTATTTTATATTATAAAAATTCAAGCTTTTTAATATAAGAACATAGTTTAACGAGGACGACAATCACATGATATCTTCCTTGTATTACTATAAATCTAAAAAAGTCAAAGGTGGACTTTTTGATTTTTTTAGGAATTTGAAAGAAAGTAGATTGCACTATAAGCTGATATCAAGAAAATCAAATTAAATCAATTTGTCCCCAAGATTGAACATTTAGAGAAAATTTTCAATTATTTGCTTGTAATTTACATAAATATTTGAGTAGACCTAAGTTCCTGGAAAAACATTTTTGTTGAAAAAAAATTGAGTCATATTTTGATTCGAAAAGCAATATATTATATGGATTTTATATGCTGTTACGTTGGCGAATATTTAATGAAAAAGGTATTTTTAAAAAGTTTTTCTTATATTTTAAACTAAATCGCTATATTATTTTGAACTAGAGAATTCAAATAATTAACATTATTTATTTATAAAAAGAGTACATATGTTGGTCATAAAGTCTACGATTTTAAATGGTATAAAATCAAACCACAACATCTACGTTCGATGATTGTAATTATTATTCGAGCTCAGAAGCCACTAGAACTCTCTGCAAGAATTGTCTTTTCTATGTCTTTTTTACATTGACAAATATAAGAATCGACCTAGATTATGAAACATAAAAATTTTAATCTTAAAAATCTATTTTTTATTAAAATATGCTGTTCTCTTTAGAGATTACAATGTCAGCTTTATCGTATGCATCATTTCTTCTAGAAATAAACGAAAAGAAGCCTTAATTGATAGAGTTGACAGCTTACGAAATTAAATAAATTAAAGTGAAAAACGGTATTCATACATTAAAAAAAAAAACATTTTTTCAATTTTAATATCATTCAATTTCCTAAACTATCACACACACAAAATCTGGGCATATTTTGAGTCGGATATACACTTTATATTAAAAAACAGCATCTTTAGCCAACATGGACTTAAATCTATTTGTTAAACAAGAAAATATTACATGCAGTTGTCCGGGCAACGTCTGATGTATGACCTGAAAAACATCAGAAGTAGCAATTGTATGCCTAGCTTTTTTCTGTGCAACTATATTTACATCAATAAATATTATATCAATAAAATAAAGAACAATTATAAAACTCTAGAAAATAAAAGACCATTTAATCGTCATCTAAAACTTAAATGACACAAACTGTCATTATATATTATTAGCAAATAAACAGAGTACATTTTAAAAATTAAAGATTCTTACTGTCAATACTAGTCTTATACTATTATATAACAGAACAAATAATTATTCATTTAAGTCACTCACTATCACTCTACATAATAGCGATTTTCCCTGTTCAGTCTGTCTCGAATATCAAAAGTAAAGCTATCTAAATTATACAAGAAAGAAGAGTTATGTTCAAACCAATGTACATGAAAGATTTATCATCAAGTAGAAACTATTTGAGTTTTAAAACACGACAGCAGCAGAAAATAATACAAATTTGTTTTGGCGAATTTAATATTAGACTATTCACCCGTGGGAAATTAATTTTCATGTCTTCATCATTCAATCGTAGATCTTCAAATCCTTCCTGATGCTTTCAATAACCACTAATTATTTATTGGACTCAACTTTATTGTTAAAGATGATCATACCTCAAATTATTTTATCACATTACTGAAAATTGGTCATTTTATTCTCATTTCAAAACTTCAGCAAAATCCTGCAACGAAAAATATTTTTCGGAGTGAGAGTACTGCCTACATTAATTGAGGGTAGGGATGCAATAACGGGACAAGCGCTTGAAAACGCGAAAAATAATTGTCCAAGCGGCTTGAGATATCCAAATTTTAAAGTTGAAAAAATTAAATAAAATGAACTATGTGCTTGTAGAAAATGAGAAGGCAGAACTTTTTTCTATTCAAAGTTTTTTTCTGAAATGTATATTTTTAATAATAAAATTAAGAAAGTGGAAAAAAAATTTCCCCAAATTCGATTATTTTTTAAAACATATATCGTCTTTACTTAGACCAATATTATTGAAACTGTTTGAAATTTAGTATGCACACGCATTATACCCTAACGATGCCTACAAAACAAAGAAAAAAGTTAAAATTTCTGATTCTTTAATAACAATTACTTGCAAATTGAGACCTGACGGTAAGCACGTTTTTTTAGTTTCGGCAAAGAAAAGTATGGAGTGCACCTTAAAATTAAAACAACTTCCAGTACGGCATTTGTTCCTTACTATTTGAGAGAAATTTGTAGAAATTTTTGTGTCATTTCATTATAAATTAGCGAAAATATCCATTTTGTAAGAAAGCACATGACACCGTCTACGATTCCGTCGTTAGCAGATCCAAGCGCTTCTCAACGTTTGTACCCTCGCCTGTACTCTCCTATAACGGACTCGTCTTTTTAGTAATGAAACATGAAAAAACTGACCCAAATTAATAGAAAATCGACTGCTTTGTAGTTCTAGACCTTTTTCCTTCTTCTGTGAATTAGCAAGTTAATAAAAATAGGAAAATTTGTACTTGGCAAGTTGGTTATTCCTTAAATACAAAACACATTGTTACACCTGCTTATTATTATTTCTGAACATTTATCGTACATTTTTTAACGTTTTAACGAAAAAACATTAAACTCACATACTCCGTATATTATTTCAAAACTTTTTATGCTATATCACTAATTTAATCAGTTTCTCTTTAAAGATTATTATTTATCAGGGATTTTACTATTTTATAAAATCTATATAATTATACAATGCAGTTTATTTTCACAGATAAAATAGTTAAACAATTATCCACAAATTTTATCCACTATATTATCACAGGTGCATTAAAATTATATACTACTTTTATCATTTCTAAATCTGTTTGTGCAATATTACACATATAATCACATTCTATTCAAAATCATTAATATTAGGTAAATCGAGTTAAAACTCACCATTTCTCTTCATAATTAGCTATAGAATACGAATAAAATATTACTTTTTAAACATCACTCCCGTAAGTCTGTTTTATAGGGTCCAAAACAAACCCCATAATTATGATTTTTTTGCCGTTTTTTGTTTATAGTAATGGTTTCTAACACATATAATACTATTTTCCACTGATAATTTGATGTTGACATAAATTTTTTCAACAAATTATAATGGTTTTCAGCAATTCTCTCTACGAACAGTGTTGGAATATCGCGGTTTTCCTGAATTTTTTAATTGAGTTTCAGTTTTCCAGTTAGAGCAAGACATTAATGAAGCACATTTAAAAAAATAATTTTTAAAAAATTGTATTATTTATAATGATACTCTCCTATAATAATGTAAAATAGTTGCTGTTTTTTCGACAAATTTTTACTTCTTGTCCACTTTTTAATTACAATGAGCTAATAATTAATTATAATAGTTTACATGATTTCTTTTCATTTTTATTTATATTCTCTTTAGATAATACTAGGAAGGTGCGGTTTTATATAGAATATTCAACTTTTGGTTAACTTTTCACTAAGAGTGAGGTAAAAGTTAATAATATTTAACAAAAATAATTGTTCAAAAAATTATATTTGTTTATAACTATCTTTTCCTATAGTAACGCTAGAGAGTTGCGTTTTTTCTGAAATTTTGCATTTTCTATAAAGTTTTTCATTTCGTGAACTAACAATTAATTCGAGTTTGAAAAATTTGTCATTGTTTATACTATGTTCTCTAAATAATTTCTAAAAAGCTGTGGTTTTTTCTAAATATTTTAACTTTGCTTTAGATATTTTAAATATTTTTAAAATTTTCTATATGGGTCATATAATAAATGTAAGTTTTCCATAAAATAGTTACTGAGCCCTAAAAAATTATTATAAGAGTAGATAGTTATGAACCATTAAAAATTGTTAAACAATTATTTTTTTAGCTTGCAATAATTACTATCTTACAATGTGAAAAGTAGACGCAAGGGCAAAAATTTCAAAATAACTCGCAACTATCTAGCAGTAATGTAGAAAAAGATAGATAAAAACAGTAATAATTAGTTTGAGCAATTATTCTTTTTGACTTACAGTAATTAATTATTACCTCATTCTAAGTGAAAAATTGACAAAAAGTGGAAAATTTCAAAAAAGCCACAACTATCAGGCATTGCTATAGGAGAAAATAGTTATACACAATGATATTTTGCTTAAGAAATTATTTTAGTTTAATTTAAGTAATTATTTTCAAACTTTAAATAAAAAGTAGACAAAGAATTAAAAATTTCAGGAAAAAAACGCAACTTTTTAAGATTATTCAATAACAATATTATTGAAAATAATAATAAAGTGTTTAAAAAATTATGCTTGTTAACATGAATTAATTATGACCTAACTGTAATTTAAAAGTAGACCAAAAGTGAAAAAATTAAGAAAAAAACGCGACTTTCTAACTCTATTCTAAAATAAAATAGCTATAAACAAATATAAATTCTTTAAACAATTTATTTAAACATCTCATTATCAGTAAAAATTTATATTTTACGTATTATACATTCAGAAAATCAAAAATAACTAGAAATTTCTAATTATATTGTTTTACAGTTACAGAACAAAAATTATATATTCCATTTTATATAAAATTAATCAGAGAGTGATCTGCACCTTCCAAGACAATTTGAGACACAAAGTTCTTTTTATAGTAAAACTTTTAAAATAAAGACACTAGACGGTTTGTTTACATTCTTTATTACTAAAAAGAAGAAAACAAAATAAAAGGTGGAAGAACTTGCGAAGTACAAATTTCCCTATTTTTAGTTATTTGCTAATTCCCTGAAAACAACGAAATGTCTAAAAATATAAAGCAGTCGATTTTCTCTTAATTTAGGTCAGTTTTTAAATGTTTAATTACTGAAAAGACAAGTCCGTTATAGGAGAGTACAGGCGATGGTACAAACCTTGAGAAGCGCTTGGATCTGCTAACGATGGAATCGTAGACGGTGTCGCGTGCTTTTTTACAAAATGGATATTTTCGCTAATTTTTAATAAATTGATCTAAGAATTTTCGGAAATCTTCCTATAATAGTAAGGAACAAATGTCTCACTGGAAGTTGTTTTAATTTTAAAGTTCATTCGGTACTTTTCTTTGCTGAAACTAAAAAACGTGCTTAGCGTCAGGTCTCAATTTGCAATCAATTATTATTGAGCAATTGGCAATTTTAACTTTTTTCTTCATCTTGTAGCCATCCCCAGGGTGTAATGCGTGCGTATATTAAATTTCAAATAGTTTTAATGATATTTGTCTGAGAAAAGACGATTTATGTTTTAAAAAATAATTGAATTTAGGGAAATTTTCATCCACTTTTTTAGTTTTTATTATTAAAAATACACATTTCAGAAAAAAACTTTAAATAGAAAAAAGTTCCGTCTTGTCATTCTCTACTAGCACATATTTTCTTTCATTTAATTTTTTGTACTTTAAAATTTGGATATTTTAAGCCGTTTGGACAATTATTATTGACTTTTTCAACAAAAAAACTTTTAATTTGATAATTAAGACAATATTTAAAATATTGTAACATCCTTAAAGCTTCCTTGATGAAGAAGATAAATTAATTGGAAAAGGCAAACTTACGTAAGGGAGGGTTTAGACTCCGCCCCCCTAACGTTGAAAAATATTGATAATTGTTCATCTAAATACACTTTTTAATAACTGAAGCAAATATGCAATTTGCAACATTTTTATTTATTTGAAAGAAAATGTCATGCGCAATAAAAATAAATCATTTCTTCGAACCAACAATTTTTTTCAAAAGTTTCAGATAATTTTTTTTTCTCCCACACGTTTAAAATATATATAAAAAATCTAACAAGTTTTTTTTCTTTTTCTTACCTATTGATCCCTTATATCAACAAAAGAAAACCAATTAATAATAAATTTTTTTTCATCTGAACTTAACATTTTCTAAAGTTTCGATTCAAGCCGTCGCCGAAAAAATCCATCTGAAGGAAAAGCTTTCAGAATATGGGTCTATATAACTAAAATTTTCTTATTACTTTATTTTTATTTTTTTTAATACTAATATATTTATTAAAAAAACTATAACATAACCAGTCCTATTTTTAATTATCTCAATTTCACATGCTAATGGCTTTAATTTCAGCCATCCCGGCAGAAAAGCAGACTAAAAAAAAAGCTTTCAGGATATCGGTCTACATAATTAAATTTTTCTTATTCTTTTATTTTTGTTTTGTTAACCTCTAATATTGAAAAAAACTAACATAACCAATTTTATCTTTACCATATTAGTTTTACATGCCAATAGCTGCAATTTTGAAATTCCTGAAGAAAATCTGACTAAAAGAAACGCTTCTAACATATGGTTCTACATAACCAAATTGTTCCGATTTTCTCACCATCCGTTTTTTTAACCACCAATATCAAAAGAAGAAAACCATAACATAACCAATATAATTTTTTATTATCTTAATTTTATTTGCCGATAGCTTCAATGCGAGCCCATTCCGAAGAAAACCGTCTTAAAAAATAGCTTTAAGCATAGGAATCTTCTCATCCTTCAATAATAAGGGTTTTCCACAAAAACCCAAATAAATTTCAAAATTCGCAAGCACGTTTGAAGTATTACAGAAAAATCGGCACAACCAATTTACGACGCCCTGAAAAATTTGTCTTCAATAGGTACAAGGGTATGGCTCAGATACCTAAGAATATTTTAAAACTGTAAAATGTAACAAATCAAAGCCGATGCTAATGTTCCTACATGTAGAATTTCTTAGTAACTAAAAAAAGTTTAATAAGCGAATTTTTGATTACAACAATTTTTTTGAATGATTTTAAAATAAATAAATTGAAATTACTGTGATATCTCCCAACGGATAGCTTTCTTTAAATTCCCTTAGTTAAAACTTTTGAAGATGACATTCCAAGCCGTTGGTATTGTTACTGGTCATTTTCATATTTTCAGTTTGAGAAATTGTCCAAGCAGCATAGTTTTGATTTTTCCTATTTTATTTGCATTTAAAAAGAAATCAAAATAGTGTGCAAATGATTTTCCGTTTCGTGTTCTTTGTTTTGATAGGAAGGCAGTTAACTCTTTTTAAGGATCTTGAGTATTATTACGGTTTATAAAATGAAAGGTAAGAAAACAAAGTGTTTGTATTAACTCACATTCAGAATACATGCTATTTTATCGACAAAATATGCGTATTATATACATACATATATATATATATATATATATATATATACGAGTATAACAAATTAATTTTATCATTCAATTAAGAAAAAAATGCTTGGAAGATTTTTTATGTAGATTCACCTGATAGTTAGTCTCGCGAATTCGAACCAAGTCCATAAAGATAAATGATCATCTCGTATAGCTGTGCCCTACAATCTATTT
>JAUELO010079712.1:0-18354 GCA_032357855.1 Amphibolips quercusostensackenii | reverse complement strand
GGGCCAAAAATTGACGTATGCCTAAAAGAAACACAGAAATAAATATGAGCATATGAACCAAAACTGGCATAGGGCCCAAAATTAAAATATAGCCCAAAACCGACATAGGGCCTAAAATTGACATATTATTTAAAGTTGACCAAAAATATAAGCACCTAAGGCTACTTTGACTAATTAGTTTGTTAAAAATTCTTAAATTTGTTCAAAAAGTGATTTGCCTTAGTGAATTAAAAATTTGTCTATTTTGCTACAAATTTTATCTTCCTTGGTCAATAATGCAACTCTGTGGCTAAAAATTAATTTGCTTTGGTTGAGGATTCAAATTTTTTTTAATTTAATTTAATTTATTTAAATTTAACTATTTATTATTTAAAATACGAAGCTTTTTAAGTTAAAATATTACGTGTTTTTTTTATAATTTAACCTTTTGTTGAAAATTTAACTAATTGGTTGAAAAGATGAACTACTATGTTAAAAACTACTTTTCATTTTTGTTGAAGATTTATCTCTTTGGTAGAAGACTCCTTTTTTTGTTGAAAGTTAATTGTTTTAAATTGCAAATTTGACTGTTTAGATGATAATTTATGTCTTTTGTTGAAAATGCAATATTAATACATAATTTTTATTTTATTTATTATTAGAAATAATTTTAATTGTTTAATTTTAATAATTCTAGTATTTACTTTATTTCGGGATATTTTTTATTTGGTATTATTTTTTTTAATTTCCCAGTAGAATTTTTTAGTTGTCGCAAAAAAAAGTTATGGTTGCAAATGAAAATGATTCATACAGTACATATGAGTAAGTTTGTTTTCAATAACTAAAGATGAGAACATTTTTATTTACGCAAGCATTTTCGTTTATCGCACATATGTCATAAAGTCAATTAAATTACTGCGTCTCTGAAGTAGTCAAATATTATTGCAAAAGAAACATTTATGCACTCTTTAAATCTGAATTTTTTCTTTAAATGACAAATTACAAAGCTGAAAATATGACTTTTAAAAAAAAAACGTTTTTTGCTGAATGCATTTTCAAATAAATATTTGAATTTTCAACCAAAAATATAACTTTTCTTTCTAACAAGTTAATTTTCAATAATAAAACAGACTTATTTTTCACAAAATGTTGAATTTACAAGATAAAAAGACTCACTTAAAAAAAAAACTGTTGATTGCAACCCAAAAATATAAATCAGAAAAAAATTAATTTTAAACCAAAAATAAAATACTTAAATTTGTAGTTTTAAAAATTAGTTTTCAAGACAATAATTAATTTTCAACTTAAAAAAAAATTTTTTATAGAACAGTTTAATATTCAACCAATAAAGTAAATTTTTTATACAGGGAAGATAACGTAGTTTTTAACAAAAATAGGGGAATAATAAAGTAATAAATTCTTTTAAATAAAATAAATGTAAATACCATTTTCAATTCTCTGAAAAATTTCCAACAATAACATGAAAATTAGTCAATTTTTCATGAAATAGTTGACTTTGCAACAAAAAATATGAATTTTTAAAGAAAAATGTTAATTTTTAAACAAATAGTTGACTGTTCTAAGAAGTACTGTTTTCAAAGCAGATAGATGTATTTTAGAAATTAATTTTTTGCAAAATATTGAAAAATTTTGTTAAAAGATCTTTTCTTTAGTTTAAGATTCATCATTTTAGTTAAAAATTTAAATAATTTGTTGAAAATTAAACTATTTAGTTTAAAAATTACTGTTTTTCATTTGAAATTTATTTTTTAAACTATAAACTTAACAATTTCAGTTTGAGATTTATTATATTAGTTGAAAATTCATCTGTTTGGTAGAAAATTTATATTTATTTGTTAAGAATTCAGTTGTTTATAATTCATGTATTTTGTTAAAAATTAGTTTCATTCAGTAGAAAATTAATCTTCTTCGTTGAAAATAAAAATTTTTGGTTCAAAATTCAGCTATATTACGTAAAATAATTCTGCTTTGTAGGAAATTTAACAAAATGGGTTTTTTATTTGGTAGGAAATTAATTTTTTGTTAATATTCATCTTCTTCTTGGCTAAATTTTCATTATTTTGTTGAGTTCAACTGTTTTGTTCACAAAATTTTCTTTTTCGATTAAAAATCCAACTGTTTCAGTAGAAAATTCAACTGTTTCGTCACGAATAATCTTCTTTGTTGAAAATTTAACTATTTGGTTAAAAGTTTCATTACTTTGTTAAAACTTCATTTTGTTAAAAATTTGTTTTTTTTTTCTGTTCAAAAATTCGTCTTTCTGGCTGAAAATTGAACCATTTATTTAATTCTTTTTTTTTTGGGTAAAAATTTTATTTTTTTGTTGAAAATTCTACAATTTAGTTGAATAATTTTTTTTGAATATTCAACTATTTTGTACAAAAAAACTTTTTTTCTATTGAAAATTCAACTGTTTTTGTAAAAAAATTTAATTGTTTTGTTTCAAATGAACCTTTTGTTAAAAATTTAACTATTTGGTTGAAAACTAGTCTCTTTTAGTGAAATTTTTTAATAATTTTGTTGAAAATTCTACGATTCTGTTAAAAAGTCATAACTTTTGGTTTTAAAAATTCAAATTTTTGTTTTAATTTGACTATTTCTTTGGTTTGATTTTTTTTTTTATTTTGGTACGAATTCAATATTTTTTGGTCGATAATGCAACTGTTGCTTTGAATATTATTCTTCTTTCGTTAAAAATAACTGTTTTTTATTTGAAATTTTATTCAAAGTATTTTTAAGTTAAAATATTAACTGTTATTTTTTTTATTAAGAATTTAAACTTTTGGCTGAAAATGTAATTATTTTGTTGAAAATTCCACAATTTCGTAAAAAAAATCTTTTTTTTTTGGAAATTCAACTGTTTTGTTGAAAAAAACCTTTTTTTTAATCTGCTAAAAATGCAGCTGTTTTGTTACAAATGATCTTTTTTTTGAAAATTCAACTATTTGGTTAAAATTTTTTTCTTAATTCATTTCTTTGGTTGAAAATTAGAAAATTTTTGTTAAATTCTTCTGTTTTGGTTAAAAATGTTAGTAATTTATAGAAAAATCTACAATTTTGCTAATAAAAATTTTTGTTCTTAAAAATTCTATTGTTTTGGTGAAACGTTTTTCTTTTCCTATTGAAAATTCAACTTTTTTAGTAAAAAATTAAACTATTTTGTTACAAATTAATTTTTTTATTGAAAATCTAACTATTTAGTTAAATTTTTTTTCAGAAATTAATTTCTTGGGTTAAAACTTAAACAGTTCTTTTAAATTCTCCTATAATTGGTTTCGTTAAGAATCTTCCTTTTTTGATTGAAAATTTAATTGTTTTGTTAAAAATAATCGTTTTTGTTAAAAAATTTAACTATTTGAATTTTGTAAACTACTCTGCTGAAATTTTTTTTTTTTTAAGAATTATCTTTTCGGTGGAAAATTCGTTTTTAAAATGAAATTCAAGATTCATGTATTTTGTTGAAAATTCGCCTTTTTTCGTAAAAACTTAATCTTCTTCGGTGAAAATTAATATTTTAAGTTGAAAGTTGAACTGCATTCTTAAAAACACGTTTTTTATTTGGTTGAAAATTAATTTTTTCAATTGAAAATTTAAATATTTCACTTATGGTTTAAAATTTATATTTTTTTTGTTAAAAAATCTTCTACTTGATTAAAAGCTAAATTACTTTGTCAAAACTTGATTTTTTTGATTAAACATTCTTTTTTTTCGTACAAAATTGATCTATTTTGTTGAATATTCGTTTTTCTCAAATTCACATCTTTGTTAAGTTGAATTGTTTTGTTGAAAATTCAAGTATTTGTTAGATAGATTAACTACTCTGTTGAAAATGAATTTTTTTTGTTAAAGATTTATCTCTCTGATAAAAAATTTGTTTTCAAAATGGAAATGAAAATTTTATTTCGGGATATTTTTGATTAAATATTTTCTTCTTCGAACATTTTTTAATGTCAGGAATTTAATATATTTTGAAATTTTCCTGTATGTACAAGATTGTCCTCAATATCTAAAGATGAGATCATTTTTATTTAAAAGAGAATTTTTGTTTATCGCACAAATGTAATAAAGTCAGTGAAATTATGCGTTTTTAAAGTAGGCAAATATTATTACCAGACAGACAATTCTTCGCTCTTCAAATCTGAATTATTATTTTTTTATTGAGGAAATATTGCGAAGTCGTTTACTAATTGCTTTGGATTAAATTATTAATCAAATTGTTGAATTTTCAACTAAATGGTCGAATTTTTCACAACAAAATCAAAATTCAATCAAAAAACGTTAAATTTTCAAGAAAATAGTTATATTCCAGTACAAAATTAATCTTCTACATTAAAAGTTAATTTATGTTTAAATTAATTTATTCAATATGAATATATTATTTCTGATATTTTAAAAATTTTTATTCTAATTAATCTTTTCATAAATTATTTAAAAATAATGTTTTGTTTAAAAATTTAACTATTTTTGAAAAAATAATCTATTTTGTCGAAAATTTAATAATAAAATTTAATGATCAAACACGATAATCTGTTGTAGTTGAGGATTCAACGATTTCAATAATTTTTTTTTTTTAGAATTTATCTTTTTAGTAAAAATTTACGATTTGGTAGACATTTTTTTTTTATCTGGATCGAAAAATTTTTCTTAGCTGAAAATTAATTATTTTTGGTTAAAAATGTATTAATTTGTATACAATTAAAATCTTTTTTGGGTAATAATGAAACTAGGGAGAAATTATTTTGTTAACAATTACTCTTGTTTGTTAAAAATTTATTTCCAAGTAAAAAAATTTGTTTTCAAAATGAAAATAAAAATTCATATGTTTTATTGAAAATTAATTTTTTTTTTGGTTAAAGGTTCATCCTTTTTGTACAAAATTCAACTGTTTTGTTGAAAATTCCTTTTTTTTGTTAAAAATTCAGTTAAAGATTCTTCTTTTTTGGTTGAATTTGTTTTGTTATTTTGTTAAAAATTCTACAGTTTTGCTTAAAGGTCATCCTTTTTATTTGAAAATTCAATTGTGTTTTGTTAAATTTGCATTTTTCCTTAGAAAATTTGACTATGTTTGTAAAAAATTCAACGGTACTGTAAGAAACGTTTTCTTGTTCTTAAAAATTAAAAACTTTGGCAAAAATTATTCTGGTTTGGTTGAAGATTTAGCTTAATTTTAAAATAATTTTTCTAGTCAAACTCAACTGTTTTTATCTAAAATATAAATTTTTTTCTGTTGAAATATTAATTGTTATTTTTTCTAAATAAGAAATTAACTTTTTGTTGAAAAGTCAACTAATTGGCTAAAAAGATAAACTACCTTGTTAAAAATTACTATTTTTTGTTAAAAATTTATTTCTTTGGTAGAAAATTCGTTTTTACAACGGAAATAAAAATTCCTGTATTTGGTGGCAAATACATTTTTTTTTTGGTTGAAGATTTATCTTTTTTATAAAAAATTGAACTATTTTGTTAAAATTTTGTTGTTTTTGTTGTAGAAAATTCATCTCTTTGGTTGAAAATTCGTCTTTTTTGGTTAAATTTTTTTTATTATTTGGTTATTTTGTAATTTTTTTAATAAGAATTTAAGCTTATGTTGAAAATCAAACTAATTGGTAAAAAATAAACTATTTTGGTGAAAACACCTTTTTTCTATTAAAGATTTATTTCTTTGGTAGAAAATTCGTTTTTAAAAGCGAAATAAAACTTCGCGTATTTTGTTGCGAATTTATTTTTATTATTATTATTTTTTTGTTTTTTGCTTAAAGATTTATTCGTTTTGTAAAAAATTAAACTATTTAAAAAAAAATGTTTTTTGTTGTTAAAAATTTATTTTTTTGGTTATAGATTCGTCTTCTTTGAGTTAATTTTACTATTAATTTGTTGAAAATTCTACAATTTTGTTAAAATCTCATTCTTTTTGGTTCAAAATGCAACTTTTTTTTTAATTTGCCTTTTTGCTTTAAAAATTTAACTATTTTGGTACAAAATTCAAGTAGCTTGTTAAAAATGAACTTTTTTGTTAAAAAATCCAACTATTTGACTAAAAATTAATCTGCACACTCATGTATTTTGTGACAAATCCATTTCTTCTTGATCCAAGATTTATTTTTTTTTTTTGTAGAAAATAAAAAAATTTGTTGAAAATTTCTTCCTTTTTTGTTGAAAATTCATCTCCTTAGTTGAAAATTTATCTTTTTTGGTTGATTTTTTTTTATTATTTTGTTCAAAGTTCTACAATTTTTTAAAAATCTCATCCTTTTTATTTAAAAATTCAAGTTAATTTTGTTACATTTGCCTTTTTCCGTAGAAAGTTTGACTATTTTTTTGAGAAAATTCAACTGTATTTCACAAATAAAGTTTTCTTGTTGAAAATTCAAGAATTTGGCTAAAAATTATTCTAGTTTGGTTGAGGATTCAACTTTTTTATAAATAACTTTTCTAGTTGAACTAAACTGTTTTATTTTAACACAAATCTTTTTCAGTTAAAATATCAATTCATGTATTTTGTTTCAAATTCATTTTTTTTGGTTGAAGATTTATTTTTTTGTAGAGAATTAATTTATTATTGGAAAATTATTGGAAAATTCCTTTTTTTTTTGTTAAAAATTTTTCTCTTTAGTTAAAAATTTTTTTTATCCTTGAAATGTTATTATTATTTGATTGAGAATTGTACAATTTTTTTAAAAAGTCATCCTGTTTTCATTTTTTTTCCACTGTTTTTTTTTTACTTTTTTCCGTTGAAAATTCAACTATTTCGGTAAAATATTCATCTTTTTTGTTGCAATTAAATTTTTTTGTTGAAAATTTAACAATTCGGCTAAAAATTAATCTAGTTTGGTTTAGGATTAAACTATTTTGTAAAAATTTTTTTTTGTAGAAAATTGAACTATTTTGTTGTGAATTCTTTTTTTTTTTTTAATTACCTCTTTGATTGTAAATTAGGTGATTTTGTTAAAAATTCGTCTGTTTGTTTAAAAATTGTATTGATTTGTTGAAAAATCTTTCTCTGTTAAAAATTCATCTCTTTTGTTAAGAATTAAATCTTTTTGGCTTATCAATGAAACTGTTAGGCTGAAAATTAATCTTTTTAGTTAAATTCAACTGTATTTGATTTAAAATAAAAATATTTTTGGGTTAAAATATCAAATGTTATTTTGTTCATTAAAATTTCATCTTCTTTAATGAAAATTTAACTGCTTTGTTAAAAATTGAATTACTTTGTTAAAACTTCATTTTGTTGAAAATTTGTTTTTTCGTTGTGAATTTATCTCTTTGTTTAAAAATTAAACCATTTTTTATGATTCTTTCTTTTGGTCTAAAATTTTATCAATTTGTTAAAAATTCTACAATTTTGTTAAAAATTTTTGTTGTTTTTGCAAATGCAACTGTTTGATTGAAAAATTTTAATTTTTCGGTTGATAATTGAACTGTTTTGCTACAAATTAACTTTTTTTTTGAAAATTCTACTGTTTAGTAAAAAGATGAACTACTCTGTTAAAAATTCATCTTCTTGGTTAATAATATAATTTTTTGGTTGAAAATTTACTTCTGTTGTTGACAATAAAATGCATTTACACATTTTTTTATGTAATTTAATATCACTATATTATAAACTATTTATTGTTTAAACTACTTTCTGATTGTTTACATTTGAAATTTTGGAATTTAGAAATTGTCTTTTTTGGGCAATTTTATTTCAGGATATCTATTACCTGAAATTTTATTTTTTGGGAATTTTCCAGTGTAGAAAATTTAATAAATTTTGGAATTTCCTCATACGTATAAGTTTGTTTTCAATATCTAATGATGAGAACATTTTTATTTACGTAAGAATTTTCGTTTATCGCACATATGTAATAAAGTCAATGAAATTAATGCGTTCTGAAAGAAGGTAAATATTATTACTACAGTTCTCATTCATGCACTCTTCAAATCTGAATTATTGTTTTTTTATTGATGAAATATTGCCAATATATAATATTGTCGTTTACAAATTTTTTTCAACAAAATCCGGAAGTTAAAACATTTGTCTTAATATTTACTTCGGTTCATGAAAGGTGAAGCACATATCTAATATTTGTATACTCTTTTCAAACATTCCTGAAAGAAATTATGTTTAAAAAATGTATGTTCAGCAGAAATTAAACAATTTTTTAATTTATTTTTCTAGAGCAATCTAAACTTATGATTATCGGTTTTAAATTTTGTTAAATTTTGTTCATAACTGGTGATAAAAAAAAAATTATTTAAGCCTGACCTTGTTATTAACGATTTTCTGTGCTTAAGAATTTGATAATTTATGTATAAGATAATAAGCCTTTTAAGCATGCATAATGAGTCCGTAATACAAATTCTTTGAATTGTGTAATGTTTGCACAGTCATTTGTGCTTTATTTCAATTAAATATTAATACCTGATGATTGAATCATATTTTTCACACTGCTTGAAATTAAAAAAAAAAATTTTATGAAAAAATGTAAATATTTAATTGAAAATTTATTTGTTAAAAATTAAACAATTTAGTTGAAAAATCATTAATTTGATTTAAAATTTATTTTTTAACTTAAAACCTAACTATTACAGTTGAAGATTTATTATTTTATTTCAAAATATATCTCTTTGGGTGAAAATTGAACTATTCTGTGAAAAAAAAATTGTTCTTTTTTTTTTTAATAATTTTGAAAATAAAAATTTAACTATTCCATTATTGGTCAAATATTTGTATTATTTAGTTGAAAATAAAACTGATTGAAAATTTACCCCTTTATTTGAAAATTTTTTTTGTAAAAATTTAAACAAATCAGTTAAAAAATATTAAATTTGATAAAAGTGTACTTTTAAACTAAAAGTTCAACTTTTACAGTTAAAGATCTACTATTTTAAATGAAAATTAATATCTTTCGATAAAATTTAATTATTTAATTATTTGTTGAGAATGTATATGGTTTGTTTGACAACAAAACTATTTGATTAAAAATGTATCTCTTTGTTTATAGATTCATTTGTAAAAAAATAAACAATTTAGTTAAAAAATCATCAATTTAATTTTCAAATTATTTTGTAACTTAACACCTTATGATTATATTAAGGGATTCATTATTTTAATTAGAAATACATCTATTTGGATAAAAGCCTAACTATTTTGTTATAAATTTGTTCTTTTTTTATTTAAATTAATTTCAAAAACGAAAATGTAACTATTCAATTATTGGTCAAAAATTTATATTATTTAGTTGAGAATAAATTTATGTAATGGAAAATTTATCCCTTTGATTAAAAATTTTTTCTGTAAAAAATTAAACAAATTAGTTGAAAAATCGTTAAATTATATAAATGTACTTTTAAACTTCAATTTCAACTTTTACAGATAAATATTTATCATTTTAATTTATAATTTATAAATTTGGATGAAAATTGAATTGTTTGATCATTTGTTGAAAATGTATATTGTTTGCTTAAGAACGGAACTATTTTATTAAAAATTTATCCCTTTGTTTGGAAATGTATTAGTAAAAAATTAAACAATTTAGTTGAAGATTTGTTCTTTCTTGGATTCAAATAATTTTAAAAATAAAAATTTACCCATTAAATTATTGGTCAAAAATTTATATTATTTCGTTAAGAATGAAACTATTTCATTAAAAATTTATATCTTAGTTTAAAAATTTATTTGTAAAAAACTAAAGAATTAAGTTGAAAAATCATTCACTTGATTCAAAATTTATTTTTCATTTTAAAAACTAACTATTACAATTGAAGATTTATTATTTCATTAAAAAATGTATCTCTTTAGGTGATTATTAAACTATTCTGTCAAAAATTTGTTCTTTTTCTGTTTAGAAAAATTTTGAAATTGATCAATTAAATGTTTAATTATTGTTCGAAAATTTATATTATTTAGTTAAAAACAAAACTATTTGATTAAAAATGTATCCGGTTGTTTAAAAATCTATTTGTAAAAAATTATACAAATTAGTTAATGAATAGTTAATTTAATAAAAATATACTTTTTAACTTTAAATTTAACTTTCACAGTTGAAGATTTATTATTTTAATTAAAAATTAATATCTTTGGATAGAAATTTAATTATTCAATTATTAGTTAAATACTGGTATGGTTTATATTAAAAAAAGGAACTATTTGATTAAAAATGTATTCCTTAGTTTATAAATTTATTTGTAAAAAAATATACAATTTAGTTAAAAAATCATCAACTTAATTTTCAATAATTTTGTAACTTGAAACCTGATTATAACAGTTAAATATTCATTATTTTAAATGAAAATTTATTTGTTTTAATAAAAACCTGACTTTTTTGTTGAAAATTTGTTCTTTTTGGTTTAAAATAATTTAAAAAATAAAAATTCAACTATTCAATTATTGGTCGGAAATTTACATAATTCAGCTGAAAATAAAACTATTTGGTTGAAAATTTATACCTTTTAAAAAAAATTCATTTTTGGAAAATTACCAATTCAGTTGAAAAATCATTAATTTAATTAAAAATTTCATTTATAATTAAAAAGTCATTATTTCAATATAAAATTAATATTTGAGTATAAATTTAACTATTCTATTAAAAATCTGTTCTTTTTTTGTTTAAAATAGTTTCAAAAATGAAAATTTAACTATTCAATTATCAGTTGAAAATTTATATTATTTATTTGAAAATAAATTTATTTGATTAAAGATTCATTCCTCTGATTAAAAATTTCTTTGTAAAAAATTTAACAAATTAGTTAAAGAATCGTTAAATTAATATAAAAGTACTTTCTAAATTAAAATTTTATCATTTTAATTAAAGAAATCATATCTTTAAATTAAAATTGAATTATTCAATCATTTGTTGAAAATGTATATTGTTTGGTTGAGAACTGAACTATTTAATCGAAAATTTATCCCTTTGTTTGAAAATATAATTGTTAAATTTAAACAATTTATGTGATTAAAAATTTATCCCCATGATTAAAAATTTCTTTGTAAAAAATTAAATAAATTAGTTTAAAAATCGTTAAATTAATATAAAATAATTTTTTAACTTAAAATTTAACTTTTACAGATAAAGATTTATCATTTTAATTAAAAATTCATGTCTTTGGATGAAAATTGAATTGTTCAATTTTTTGTTGGGAATGTATATTGTTTGGTTGAGAACGGAAATGTTTGATTAAAAATTTATCCCTTTGATTAAAAATGTATTTGTAAGAAAATGAAACAATTTAGTTGAAAATTTGTTCTTTTTTGGTTTAAAATAATTTAAAAAATAAAAATTCACCTATTAAATTATTGGCCAAAAATTTATATCATTTAGTTAAGAATAAAACTATTTTATTGAAAATTCATCCCTTTGTTTGAAAATTTATTTGTAAATAACTAAACAATTTAGTTATAAAGTCATTAACGTAATTTAAATTTATTTTTCAATTTAAAAACTAGCTATAACAATTAAAGATTCATTATTTCAATTAAAAATTTATCTCTTTTGGTGAAAATTTAACTATTCTGTCAAAAATTTGTTCTTTTTTTGTTTAAAATAATTTTAAAATTGATCCATTAACTATTCATTTATAGTGAAAAAATTTATATCATTTAAGTTAAAAATAAAACTATTTGATTGAAAATTTATCCCTTTGTTTGAAAATTGCTTTGTGAAAAATTAAACAAATTAGTTGAAAAAAAGTTAATTTGACAAAAACGTACTTTTTAACTTAAAATTTATCTTTTACAGTTAAAGATTCATTATTTTAATTAAAAATTATTATCTTTGGATGAAAATTTAATTATTCAATTATTTGTGGAAAATTGGTATGGTTTCTTTGAAAACGGAACTAAATGATTGAAAATGTATTCTTTTTTTTTTTTGAATTTATTTGTAAAAAAATAGAAAATTTAGTTGAATAATCATCAACTTAATTTTCAATAATTTTGTAACTTGAAACCTGATTATAACAGTTAAAGATTCATTATTTTTATTGACAATTCATCTCTTTTGATGAAAACCTGACTTTTTTGTTGAAAATTTGTTCTTTTTGGTTTAAATTAATTTAAAAAATGAAAATTTAACTATTTAATCATTGGTCAACAATTTATATTATTTAGTTAAAAATAAAACTATTTCATTAAAAATTTATACCTTTTTTAAAAAATTTATTTGTGAAAAATTAAACAATTTAGTTGAAAAATCAATAGTTTGATTTAAAATTCAATTTATAATTAGAGCTTCATTATTTCAATAGAAAATTTATATTTGAGTATAAATTAAACTATTCTGTTAAAAATCTGGTCTTTTTTTGCTTAAAAGAATTAAAAAAATGAAAATTTAACTATTCAATTATTGGTCGAAAATTTATATTATTTAGTTGAAAATAAATTTACTTGATTGAAAATGTATCCCTTTGATTAAAAATTTCTTTGAACAAAATTAAACAAATTAGTTGAAAAATCGTCAAATTAATATAAATGTAGTTTTTAACTTAAAATTTAACTTTTTCGGATTAAGATTCATCATTTTAATTAAAAAATTCATATCTTTAGATGAAAATTTAATTTTTTCATTATTTGTTAAAAATGTATATTGTTTGGTTAAAAACGAAACTATTTCATTTAAAAAGTACCCCTCTGTTTAAAAATGTATTTGTTCAAAATTAAACAACTTCGTTGAAATTTTGTTCTTTCTTGGTTTAAAATAATTTCAAAAATAAAAATTAATTTATTCAATTATTGGTAAAAAATGTATATTATTTAGTAAAGAATGAAAATATTTGAATAAAAATTTATTCTTTTGTTTAAAAATTTATTTGTAAAAAATTAAACAATTTAGTTTAAAAATCATTAATTTGATTAAATTTTTTTAAAATTTAACAAATAACTATTACAATTGAAGATTCGTTATTTGCATATAATTTATCTCTTTGGGTGAAAATTGAACTATTCTGTTAGAAATATGTTTTTTTTTTGTTTTAAATAATTTAAAAATTAGAAATTCAACTATTCAATTATTGGTCAGAAATTTATATTAATTAATTAAAAATAAAACTATTTAATTCGAAATGTATACCTGTATTTGAACATTTCTTTCCAAAAAAATTGACTAAATTAGTTGAAAAATCGTAATTTTGATAAAAATTTACTTTTTAACTGAAAAATCAATCATCACAATTGAAGATTCATAATTTTAATTGAAAATTCATATCTTTTGATGAAAGTTTAACGATTCAATTATTTGTCGAAAATTTATATTGTTTAGTTGAGCATGAAATTATTTTATTAAGAATTTATTTCTTTAAGAATGTCTTTGTTGAAAATAAACCAACCTAATTGAAAAATCATTTATTTGATCATGAAATTTATTTTTTAACTTGAAACCTAACTATTGCAGTTGAAGATTTATTATTTTGATTTGAAATTTATCTCTTAGCATGAAAATTTAACTATTCTTTAAAAAAATTTGTCCTCTTTCATTCAAAAAAATTTTTTAAATTAAAATTTAACTATTCAATTATTGGTCATTATTTTATATTATTTAGTTGATAATAAAACTATTTGATTGAGAAATTTAGTTCTTATTATTCAAAACCTGACTATTACAATTAAATTTATCACAATTACAATTTATTACAATTAAAGATTTCATCATTTTATTACGAATAAATAAATTAATTAACTAATTTCAAAATTAGGCTTTCTAACTGGAAATGTAATTGTTTCGTTATTGGTCAAAAACTAATATCTTTCAGTTAAAAAAAAATTCTTTTTATTTTTTATTTATTTTTTTTGTTGAAATTCAATATTTTTTAGCTAAAAATAAACATTATTCTTGAAAATTTATATTTCCAGACTAGAACCTAATTTTTTCTAAATTTCTGATTTTAAATTTTGTTGATTCTACTAGTCAAACAAATTTTAGTGAAAAAGAGAAAAAATCTGCTTTGGGCCGGAGTCGAACCAGGAATCGCCACTATATTTACGACTGCAGCGCTTAACCGCTACGCCACTGGGGACACAGCAGATCGTTTCTAGAAAAATTAATTATTTTTGATAGAAACTCTATTTTTTCGATTAAAGTTTAATCCTCTTGGTTAAAAATGATCTTTTTTACTTAAAAATTTAAAAATATGGTTTGAAAATCATGTATTTGTTAAAAATTTGCCCTTTTTTGTAGAAAATTATTTGTTTTGGTTAAAAATGAATCTTTTTGGCTCAAAATTCAACTATTTCATTTGAATTTTTGAGGTAAGAATTTAACTGTTTGGTTTAAATTTTTTTTTGGATTAAAAATTTAATGATTTAGTAAAAGATTAACTGTTTTTGTTTAAAATTCAAGTACTTGGTCGAAAGTGAAATTCCTCTGTCAAAAATAAATTTTTTTTGATGTTTCATCATTTTTATTCAGAATTTATTTTTTATTTAAAAACTAAAACATTTTCTTAAAAATTTGTTTTGTTTAGGTGAAAATTAATTATTCAACTGAAAATTTAACTGTTTTACCTTTGGCTGAAATTTTTTTTTTTTAGAATTCTTCCCCCTTCCTGAAATTTGAAATTTTCTAAAACATTCCATTTTTTAGAGATATTATATCGTTTTTAACTCACATGCGACTATCTACAAAAAGTTTATTAACCAAATTAAGTTAATGCTCAAAATGTTATAACGGCTTTTAAAGAATAATTTACTTTTGTTTTTGAAAACATAAAAATATAAAATTTTTGGAAGCTAATTATTGTCTGTTGAAAAGTCTACTATTATATTTTTCACTAAATTTTATTTTTTAAAATAAAAAATCCAACTATTTTTAAAGAAAATTAAACTATTTGGTTTAAAAGTAGGTTTGTTATTAAAATCTCATATTCGCCTGTTAAAAATTCAACTCTTTTGTTTAAAATTCGTATTTTTGGTTAAAAATGTATCTATTTTAAAACAATTTGTTTGTTGTTTAAAATTCAACTATTGAGTTAAAAATTTAAAATTTTGTTTAAAATTTATTCAGTCAGTAAATAATTATCCTCTTGGTTATAAATAAATTATTTTAAATTGCAAATTCAACTATTTAGTTGAAACATCATAAACTTTCTCGAAAAAGCATATTTTCGATGACAGGGGGGGGGGCCCTGTCATCGAAAATATGCTTTTTCGAGAGAAATATTTTACACAAAAGTTTCAGGGTTTTGGACGAAGATATAAATGGTGACCTTGAAGCTGATCTTGGCGTTGACCTTCAAGGTTATTTCAAGGTAAACTTTTATTTTTCAAATGGAAACCCCTATCGGGTCACATGATCTTGATGCATATCTGAACGTAAAATTTTTCGTTCTTTTGATTGGCGGCGTCAAAAATAATGATTTCCATTTGGAAAATGAAAGTAGACCTTGAAATAACCTTGAAAAACAACGCCAAGGTCAGCTTCAAAGTCTCCATTTAAATCCTTTGTTAAAAACCCTTAAGCTTTTGTCTAAAATATTTTTCTCTAAAACGCATATTTTCGCTGATAGGGGGGGGGGGGTCGGATAGTTTTTGATGACCCGGTATATATATTTAATTCATATTTTTGGTAAAAAATTAATCGTTTTGATTTTAAAAAATTCACCTCATTTGTTTGAAATTTCTATTTTTCGTTGCAAATTCAACAATTTTGTTAAAATTTTGTTGTTGTTGAAAATTTAACTATTTGCTTAGATATTTATGAATTTAGTTGAAAATGTATCTTTTTGGTAGATAATTAATCCTCTTGGTTAAAAATTAATCTTTTTAAGTTGTGAATGTAAATATTTATTTAAAAAATTGTAGATATAGTAAAAATTTTCCTTGGTTGGTAGAAAATCAATTGTTTCTGCAAAAATTAATTTTTTTGGTTGAAAATTCCAGTATTTTGTTTAAATTTTGCTTATTTTTCATTTTAAAATCAATTGTTTAAATACAAATGTATAACTATTCCATTACTAGTTAGCAATTGGTCTTCATGAGTTAAAAATTCAACTATTTGGTTTAAAAGTAGTTTTTCGGGGGGGGGGGGGAATGAACTATTTTGTGGAAAATTTATCTTTTTGAGCTGAAAATTTAACTACTTGATTGAAAATTCGTGTTTTTCGGTAAAAATTTAATATTTTTGATTAAAAATTAATCTTTTTCAGTTGAAAATTTAACTACTTGGTTAAAAAATCACGCAGTTAAAAATAAATTTATTTTGGTAAAATTTTGCTTATTTTTTATTTTAAAATTAATTGTTTAAATACAAATATATAACAATTCCATTACTAGTTAGCAATTGGTCTTCATGAGTTAAAAATCTAACTATTTGGTTTAAAAATAGTTTTTTTTTGTGGGGGGAGGGGGGTAAAAAATAAACTATTTTGTGGAAAATTTATCTTTTTGAGTTGAACATTTAACTGCTTGATTCAAAATTCGTCTTTGTCAGTAAAAGTTTAATATTCTTGATTACAAATTAATCTTTTTGAGTTGAAAATTTACCTACTTAGTTAAAAAATCACGCAGTTTAAAATTAATTTTTTTTTTTAATTTGGCCTAATTTTCGTTTTAAACTCACCCTTTTAACTGAAAATTTAACTATTTCATTAATATTTACAAACTGAGATTTTTTAGTTGAAAATTCAATTATTTGGTTCAAAAGTAGCTTTTTTTTGGTTAAAAATAAACTATTTTGTGGAAAAATTATCTTTTCGAGTTGGAAATTTAACTATAATATTTAAATTGAAATTCCGTTTTTTTGGTAAAAATTCAATATTTTTGATTAAAAATTAATCTTCTTTAGTTGAAAGTTTAACTGCTTACTTAAAAAATCACGCAGTTTAAAATTAATTCATTTTGTTGAAATTTTGCCTAATTTTCGTTTCAGAATCACCCTTTATACTGGAAATTGAACTAATTTATTAATACTTTGAAACTGATATTTTTTAGTTAAAAATTCAACTATTTGGTTTGAAAGAAGCTTTTTTTTGATAAAAATAAACTATTTTGTGTAAAGCTGATATTTTTGGTGTAAAAATTCAAGTATTTGGTTTGAAATCTTTTTGATTGAAAGTTAACCAATTTTTTCAAAATTTGTATTTTCGTGTAATGATTTTTGTTATAAAAAATGGACTTTTTGTCTTGAAAATTCTTCTCTTTTGGTAAAAATACTACTTCATTTTTATTAAAAATAATTTTTTTTTAAATTAAACTGCTTGTTTAAAAATAAAAATTCCTTATTCAAAATGATTTTTTTTGGTTGAAGATTTACCATATTTGTTTTAAAATCATCTTATTGTTCAAAAACTTTAATATTTAGTTAAAAATTCACTTTTATAATAAGAATTAATTTTCCTAACTGAATATTCAATTGTTCCATCATTAGTTGAAAGTGTATTTTTTCGAAATTTTTCAACAACGATCTAAAATTGATAATCAGAATAATATGCAACGGGTTTTTACACTAATTTTTTTTTGTTCTTGAAAACATAAAAATATAAAATGTACAAAATTTTTTTTTTAAGTAAAAATTATATCTTAAAAGCGATAGATTGCGTTAAATTTAATTTATGATGGATTAAAGAACAAATTATTGTCCGGAAGTTTCACAATATTAACAAGCACATTCATGCGTGTATTTTACCTTAAATATTTATCAAATTAATAAAAGTCGGATTTCATTGAAGAGTTGTCACTTCTGACTCATAATTAGTAAAATGCGTAACTAATTGCATAAATGATGGACTTTTCGTTTTGCAATTAGTCACTTTTAACCGAGTCCGATTTCGAGAGGAGATTTATGAGACCTTAAGTACATAACATTTGATGAAATTCTCTTCATTATCTCTAACAGTGGAAGAAATGATAATTGAAAGACTTTTTATCAGCAATATTTTTTATCACTAGATAAGTCAAAATTAAATAAAAAAAAGTATTTAGAAAAAATTCTTTATTAAGCATATTCTATAATTAACAATAATATTAAAATATGTCTAAATACTTAAGATTTACAGTTTTATAAATAATCACGAATTTTATTAATATTTGGCAATAATACAGATTAGCTCTAGATTAAGTTTAAAAAACTACTATCTCAGATGTAGCAACGTCAGTGTGAGCCAAACACGGTTCTTAGGATGAGCCAAATCCATAAAAACGTCAGGAAAAAATCCGGGTATTTGTCCGTGACTCCCAGACATAACTCCGGCTAATTGGTCATGGAAAACTATAGGACCGCCAGAATCAGCACCGCAACTAGCTTTTTGGTAACTTTTGTCATGTGTACAAAAAACTTCTTCTGGCAGTGTGAAATTTCTGAATTTATTTTGGTAGAAAGTACTACATTCTGAATGGCTGATAACGGGCACTTTGATTGATCGCAACTCATTAGGAAAGAC
>JAUELO010079551.1:0-18361 GCA_032357855.1 Amphibolips quercusostensackenii | reverse complement strand
AGTCAAGCAATCCTACATCCAAATTATAGGTTTTCTTAAATTCAAAAAAGAGCGAAGAGATGTGTTAGTCATCCGAAATATCTGCCTGGATTTACACAGCTATGAAACCAACAATCATTCACGGTAACTATCTTGGCTGAACTAGAGCGTGTCTTGCAGGTTGCCGAGCGCGAATTCTTTCCCGCTGTAGGAGAGTCTCTATAGGTCGGCGAGGATCAGCTGCTTGCTTGTCGCTGCTCAGTGGTTAATGGTGTTTCGCTCGATTCGTTTTTTGCCGTGCCACCAAAATGAAGTTAGGTGCTAGCACGGCCTAACTAAAGGCTGTAGATAAGCAAAAATATCCAAAAGCCGATCCAAAGCATTTTCAGTAAGGGGGAAGCTCTCGACCTTTCTGACACAAAAGTTGTCCGCATTTATTAGAACATAGCGGAAGACTCGATCTGCATCCCATCGCGGAAGTCTTGAGTATGCTGGTTTTCGCCAAGTTCTACAGCATTGAATGCCTTTTTAGGGGATGTGAGGTGACTTTCTTCCTTTTGGAGATTACTGCAGCAGACCAAGGTATCGCTTCATTGCGACCAAGTTTATTCCCAAAGCCTAGAAAAAATGACTTACGTCCGTCCCTGGCTCTAAAGGCATTCAGAGTTTACAGACAGGCTTCAGGACTATTGGAGATGGCAAGCGGAGAGGCTACAACCAAATACAATACGACAATTTTAATTCTTAGGTAATGACGTAAACAAGCGAATCTCGTTTGGCTGTGCGCCCCTGATTTCCAAAGTCCCTCGATGTTCCTTGTTGATTAAAGGTCGAAAAAGAGCTCAGCCGTAAACAAAAATACACGAAAACAAATGAATCCTGTTTCTAATTTTTGATTCCATGCGAAGTTCTTTGTTGGAACAAATTTTAATTTGAATGGACTTTATGTTTCTTAACTTGAAGTAACATTATTATTGTTTTGCGAACAAATTTCATGCTGCAAAAGTAATATATAAAATGTGAACAAATGCGGATTACCTATATATTACTTTGTACACTTTAAGCTGAAAAAGTGTCAAATAATGAGGCATCCAATGCGAAGCTTCAATATTTTTATCAAGTAATATTTAAAAACTATTTAATACCGAACGTTTTTACTTTCACTTTTTTTTATTTATCAGAGTTATCTGACATAAAATAAAATTTTTGCTACAGCCTAAAAGGATTTAGAGTTTATACAAGTGTCACTAAAACTAATCAGTAAGAATTTTTACTGCTTCACAATGCAATCTTACTAACGCAGGTTGGTAAAAATAGGGGTCACAAGTAAATTACTAAAGTTTTCACTGACTGTTGTAGGCCAATGTTCAAAAACACCAAGTGATCAAAAATTTGTCAAGCGTTGATCAGCCACTCAGAATTTTTTTTACATTTCCGAATAAATCAGAGTGTTTTGAAATAAGCTTAATTAATAATTCCATTTGGTGAACTCACGCAATCAACACAATTTAGGCCTGCAATGTACTTTGATTCCAGCCTAGATCGTCGTTCAGGTGTTTGCCTCTTTTTGTGAGCATATCAATTTCTTTACAGTCTCAGTACATATTTTTTGTAATAAAGTGTGCATATTTATCTCTGACTCAGCTGCACTATGAGTAAACACAGTCGAATCTCACTTTATGTCCGGTTTTTAGGTTGACGGTGGACATTATTGGAACTCTACCGAATGTAAACATTCTCCTGTTCTTCACGCTTGACTGACAGCTAACAGCTTCCCCGTTTGGCCATGCGGCTTCTCTCACCCTAGTTCTCAGCGTGGTGTCAATTTCTGGAAGACACCAAAGGACAGGTGCCGAGTTGACGTTTGACGGTATTTGAATATATTTTTCAAGCATAATATCATAAGCTCTTTGTCCAGCTATAAGCATAACACTATCTTATATTATCATGAATATATTTCATACAATGTACTTTAGAAGCTCTGTAATTGGCCTCTAGCTGTTGGTCATACTGTATGAATAAATTAAAATTGAAATACAAACTAAAATTAAAATATTAAAGGTAAAAGGACAAGAGAAAAAACCATATTCAAAAAATTCATACAATTCAATATTTTCACGGTTCAACAACAAAAAAAATAAATTTTATTACTCACACTATCTCAAAGCGAAAAAGCTTCTGTCATACTGTAAAACCGTTAATTGAAAATTGAGTTTCTCGGAACTGAATAATTGTTTTTGATCAAATTTTTTTCTGTACTAATCAACGTAAGGCCTTCGAGGCTTATGTCAATTAAAAAATTAATGAAAAATATAAATTTTATAACTATTATAAAACGCTTTCCAGAACTTAAATATTTTAACCTTAGAACTAAAATTTGATTATTTTGGGACTGAATGAGTTTTTGTTTCAAACATTTCCTCCCTGTATTTAGCAGCTCAACATCTCGCTGACAGGTAATTATTCAAATTAATAATTAGGTATTTACTTTCTTATCACTATCTTAATCTGACTTGGGCAGGGTAAACAAAAAAGGTCAACAAGATTTGATTTCCTTCAAAGAATCTTTTCTCATAACTGGAAAGCTTCTTTTCAATCACACTTTTTTCGTATTGATCTAGCAACACTTGAGCTCACTAGTAGAATTTTTTTTATTTGCGATTTCTATGCTGCACACTCATGAAAATTAAAAAAATGCATTTTTTAATTTCTGTGGTCGAATTATATCGAAATATGTCAAAAAATAGATTTGAAAATTCATTGTATTTCAAACCTTCCTCTATGAGAGAGCAATTTCTATTTCAATTTGAAAAAAAAATTTAAAACCGAATTTTACTTTTTTCTGATTAAGTAAAAATGTTAAAAATGCAAAATGTCTGTATTCCAATTCTTAAATGAGCTTAGGCAAGAATTTTATTTTTCCATGCTGAAAAAAATTTTAAACCATTCTTATCTCTCTTTCAGTTTAATGAAAATAGTACAAATACAAATCTTTCTCTTCGATTCAGGAAAAGATTGATGGTTAAAATTTCTTCTCTTTCAACTCTATTCGAAAATTATTCAGTGATCATCTTAAAATAGAAACGTTGACAAAAGTGACATAGCTCACTTTTCATCTTTAAAGCCTATAGAATACCTTAATATTAACGCCAATAACATTCTTTTTTTCTTGGAGTGATTTATGAAATACAAATATCTCATAAAGAACAAGCCCGAAACATAGATAGTGCCTTGGGAATATAGTATAATATGCTATAATAATGCACTAGCTATATAATTAGTCAGCTAATTGAATTCTTAATTTTACAGCGATAGGTTTTTTTTCAGTTATGATGATATTTTCTTTTCTGGTTGTATTATTGGCGAATATTTTTTATTTTGTTGGTAAATAGAAAAATGTATTTTTGCAGATAACAACTCATCTGAAATAATCCGGATTCTTCCTTATTCAAATTTACGAAAATACTTTTAAAACCTTGACTTCTTCTGAAATATCTTAAAATTTTGAGAAACACCGCTAAAATTTTTATGGATTCAAGTTACTCTGAGTGCACCCTGGCGGTGAATGTTTAACACATTTTTGATTATATATCTGAGAAGAAGGTATAAGGAAAAATAATTAAGGTCTATTTTTGTCTGTCTTTTTCGATAAATATTAACAGAAATGTACATTTGTGATCTTTGTCGTTAAATCTGCCTTTGATAACTTTAACATAATTATTATGATAATTAAGAAAGGTAAATAGTTTAAAGAAACTATCTACAAGTAACTTACTAGTACTGCTTGCCAAGTGAACTTATGGAAAATTTAATCTTTTTTTTTATGTTTCATAAACAAGTTTAGATTATTTCGTGAATAGGAAACCTATCGACCAAAATCGTTCTCCTGAAAGGCCTTCTTCTCCTGCGAGGTCCAGGTACAGTTCTCCTCATGTCAGTCATAATTATAGCATGTTTCCTCCTGCCAGAGCTCATTCTACAGGTGAGTTTCCTTTTTTAAATACTTTTCCTTCTGCAAGGCGCATAATTTCACCTAGAAGGCTACCTCCTGGCAACGGACTTGAATATAGTCTTGACCAACTTTAATTTATTCGGCTGTTCTCCTTCACGAATCTTCACCGAATATTTGAACTACGAAGATACACTTTTTCTACCAATACAAAATTGCTTAACAAATGATAACAATGAACGGAAAAAAATAAACCTGAAAGGCCGCAAGATTACCATGATAAGTCGAGAAGAAATGAATGAAACGCCAGTAGGACCGAAACGCCTAATCTCACGTAATTTTTCAAATATCCTGAAATGTCTAAAGTAAATCACGATCTACTGAAATTCAATTTTTTATTAAACTTAAAACTGAGGTGTGACATTTTTCGTCATCTCAAGTTAAATTAAAATGAAACATGTACCTTCTTATCAGTAACAATAATGTTTTAAAAACGTAGTATGGTTTTCAATGCTTTAATCTTTCGCCAATTTCTAAAGAAGTATTTTTCAAAAGCAAATAAAAAAATTATGGTTTTTATTTTCATACGAAAAATGCATTAGTTTATGGTTGAAAAATTATTTACTTTAGTAAAAATTTATTTTCTTTATAGAAATTTAATGTTCCGGCTAGCACATGCATGTTGGAAATTCGACCTTTTTTCGTTGGGTATTTAACTTTTTTTTTCAAACTTTCTTTTTTTTTTGCTTCAAGATTTATCATTTCAGTAAAAAATTCCACTATTTAATTGTTTACTAACATTTTTGTTTAAAATTGATATTTATATGAAACTAAATTATTTTTGTTAGAGATCAAACTATTTTGTTAAATATTTATATTTTTCAGTTCAATTCAATGTTTCGAAAATTTGTTTTTTTTTAAATAAAAACGAATTCTTTTAACTGCTAGTTCAACTACTTTATCTTTTGTTGGTAATTTTTTTAGTTAAATTAAGATGGTTGAAAATTCGTTTTCTTTTGCTAAAAATAATTTTTTTTACTCAAATGTAACTTTTCTATGTTTTTTTAAAAATGTATCTTCTTTAGTTAAAAATTCAAGCATTTAGTTAAAAGTTTGATTATTCTATTAAAACTGCAACTTTGTTTTTAAAAATTCATCTATTTGATAAACAATTCGACTATTGTGTAAAAATTACACTTCTTTAGTCGAACTAAGGTAGTTAGAAATTTGTTCTTTAGCTGAAAAATATTTTTTCACACTGGAAATTCAACATTTCTATTTTTTGGTTTCAAATTTAAGTATTGATTGAAGCTTAACCTTGGTTTTTCAAAAAACACGGTTTTTTGTTAACACTTCTTTTTTCTTGGTTAAAATGTTAACAGTTTTCTGTTTCATTCGACTTTTGCTTAGATATAACTGGTTGAGATTTCGTTTTTTTTTTTAAGTGAAGATGATTTTTCTTGATGTATATTCACCTGTTTTATTTTAGGTAGAGAACTGATTTTTTAGTTAAAAATGTAATAACTCGTTTATAAATGAATTTACTATGATGAAAATTTGTCTTTTAGTGAAAAATGGACCTTTTTGGTTAAAAATTTATCTTTCTTCACTAAAAATAAACGTTTTTGTTCAAAACTTAACTTCCCGGTTTGGAAATTGAATCGTATCTTAAAACTTTGTGACGTATTCTATAACATTTTATCTTAAAAATTAGGTTAAATCTTTCAGTAGATTTTTTTAAACTTTATATTCAAAAATCATTTATTAAGGATTTTTTAGTAATGGTTTTGAAAATTACTAGCTGATTGTATTGACTATCACGCCAAATATTTGGTACAAATTCATTCAAGGTTAGTAATAAGTACACTTTTCGAAGTAATCAAGAATAATAATTTTTCAACTCACATTAAATTAATATATATATATATATATATATATATATATATTTATTGATCAATATAGATTGTTAAACATTCTTCACATATGAAGATATGTAAAAAAATAATACAAAGCTTTTCATTAAATTTGCAAGTATGTCAAAATACAATGTTTGAAGAATACTTGTAGTTTAAAGAATACTCAAAAATATCTTGTCAAATGCAATATCTTTGATAATTTTTTATGCAGTTTGATTAAAAACAGAATATTTTATTGATGACTACATAACTTTAAATTGAAACAAGAAATTTGTATGCAAGAAATTAAAAATAAAAATTATTTGAATAAATACTTGTTTAAATGCAATATTTCTTGACAATTAGTATTCTTAGTACTGTGCTAAAAATTTTTTCTTCACTTTTTCGTTGATAAGAAGCAAAAAATTTGTTTAAATAATATTTGAATAATTATTCAACTATAAAGTTTCTCACGATATTGTATTGATGCTGCAGTGATATTTTCAAGGAAACAAAATTTCACTTTCACAGACATATCTCCTCATGATATCTGAATAATTCATTACCTAACATTATTTCTTTCGTAGAAAAGAGAAGAACTCTGCTTAAGATTATTTTATATCTGAACAAATTGTTTAAAAAATAACAGAAAATGAAAATTCAATTAAATTACAATTTTCAAAATAAATACACGTCACTGAATGTTAAATTTAGAAGAGTTTTTTAATCGCAATGTTTTCTGAAAAAATTTTCAAACTTTTTTAGCAGGTTTTTTCCATACCTCATTTTCATTGTTTATTAATAGAATATATATAATTTGATAATTCTACAACTGAGATATTAACTAAATAATAACACTTCCAGTCGTAAAACTCAATACCTACAAGACATTAGGTACTTTTTACAGAATTAATAAAACTAACTGATGGGGGACACCATTGTGTACTAAAACGTTTCAAGCAACTTAATTAGTTTGAATTCATCTGAACCCAAAACCAACAACTTATCCCAAAAATGTCTACAAAAAATATGTTTTAAATATTATGAAATATAAATCCAGGAACGTTTCTTACTCTTATACCGATCTTATACCTTTAATAGAACACTGTCTCAATCATAATTACTTCTCTTTCAATAATCAATTTCATGAACGAACCTCAGAAGCAGTAATAGGATCTCAAATCTCATTTGTAATATTCAAAATCTTAATAGAATATCTAGAAACTAAAATCTTGAACCAATCCAAGCCTTAAGCGGAATTTTGGTGTCGTTGCGTTAGCGACACTTCTGTTATCTAAAAACATGGACTAGATGAACGAAACAAGTTTTCTGAATACATCAATCCATAGCACCATAATTTTCAATTCACAATCGAAATTGATCAAAATGAAAAATTGCCTTTCCTGGACGTACCAGTTTACAAAAGATCTGATAACACATTAGGACATGAAGTTTTTAGAAAAATTACTTATACAAACAGATACTTACATGCCTCCCTCACCCTCATCTATCTCATAAGCAGCCTGTCATCAACTCCCTTGTATACAGAGCTGTCATCATAACAGATAAAGATAACTAACTTAAAGAATTTCAGAACGTTAAACAAATCCTAATGATTACACCTAAAAAAACAAAACAAAAATGGTCAAGCAATTAGAAAATACACTCGAGGAGACAGGCAAACAAAGCCTGCCATAGAGGGAGAGAAAAGAACAACCACCATCCTACCTTACAGCCAAGATTTAACATAACAACTAGGATAAATACCCAACAAACACAACATCCAAGCCATATTGTAACCACCTGTAAAAATAGGACTACTTCCAAACAACCTTAAAGATAAAAAGCAACTCTTAGTGATCCGGGGGTATATAAAATCCGTTGCTTTTGTAGCAATTCTATATTGGAGAAACTAAGAGAGCTGTAAGCTAATGTGTAAAGGAACATGAGGTGAAAGTACGGCTGAAAGATTCCATGCAATCAACACTAGCTGAGCATCATATCAAAACAGGACATAGCATTTTGAATGATAACACAAGAAAAACAAAGTGTGAATTTAACGCTAATTTCAGGCTACTATTTACCTGCAACAACATTTAGCCTTGATAGTGCGAATGGTATTATTCACACAAAGTATCGTTTTTCCGGACTGGGGTACGAAACATCACCTGCTGTCCATTTTTCTTACAGTTCTGCATCAAAAACTATTGACAGTAGTTTCATACCCCAACTTTAGGCGAAATAAAAACCCATATTTAAATTAGTTGCAACAAAATGTAATGCAGTCTTTGAAATGTAAAAACAAACGTCATTGCTAGAACATACAATATTCGTCTAAGAAAACGGAGAGAAGCAACTTAAATCTTAAAATACACTAACAGTATCAAAAGGGTCAATGAATATAATACCAATCGGATTTGGCTTTCAGTCTTTCCGGGTTTTTTGAAAAAGACTCAATTTTCCAATCAAGTTCTACCAACCTCCACGTCGGGGCGCTTCGCCTTATCACAAGCTATTAAAACATGCAACACCTTGTTTTATTTGTATTATAATGAATCATACTTAAGGAAATGAATCAATTATCAAATCCAGAAACGTATTCGCTTCTGCAAATCATTTTTGTTTAAAGTTTTATTTTTCCGCATTATCATTCGTCATAATTTTTATATTTGTGAATTTCCATTTGGCATATTTTTATTTACACGAGTTATCATTTAACATTTTTTATAGTACCGAATAACTATTCGGCATTATTTTCATTTTTTCAAGTCACTATGAAAATCGACTTTCATTTTCTATATTAAGCAGATAACCTAAAATCAATTTAAACGGAATGTTATATGTCCTAGTCTCCACGCAAGCGAAACCAGCATTCTGTTTGACTAAGTAATGCCCTGAAGTTTGAATCAGCCAATCAGAATGCTGTACGCTATAAGACCGCAGCTTATTAGCTTTGATTATTATTGATGACAACTTGTACAGTTCTGATAGAAATAAAAAATTCAAAAGTAAAATATATTCTACTCATTCGCTGTATGTTTTCTTTAGATAAAAAAAAGAACTTTGCTTATGAGCTAGTTGCTAGACTTCTTATCAATAAACAGATAACAAATTTGGATATACTTCAGAAGTCCTTGGCAATATATAATTTAACTAAACATTTTGATTGTACTAATAACCTTACTTGACAGACTTTTTTGCATTTATGATGCTTTTAATAAGATTTTGTATTTTTTTCACCTTGGAGCTTAAGAAATAATTTTGTATTTAAATGTTATATTAAGAAAAAGTAATACACTTTATTTACAAAAATGCATACCTATAAATATAAAAATGTTTATTAGGTTGGACAAAAAATTAATTTTGGGAATTGAGGGTAAGTACGCTTATGCTCACCCAAAAACAAAATGTTCTATCAACATCCGATGGTGACATCTTTGCAATATAAGAGAGCACGTACGTTAGTGATGAAATGTTTTATTATTATAGACAGGCGAAAACAAATAGGAATGTGGCACGGTAACCTTACTAACTGAAAAAGAAGTCGAGTTTCGAATTAGCCTGAAAAAGCTTATGTGCTGCCACTTCCGTTGCTTGTTAATTGTGATCGAATAATTGTCTATTGGAACTTATTTTCCCTGAACCGCGCTTATTCCTAAATTTCTCAACGCAAAACTATAACTGTATTTTTTGGTTAGGCGCCAGACACACGTGCGCCAACTCCGCACTCAAAAATTTTACAAAACTGGGCGTGGGCAAGGTTTTGAAGGCCGGTCTAGGTTTAGCTTTTAAACGAAAATTTAGTAAACAGAATGGGTCTGCCTACTAAGAAATTCAGGGTTTCAAAAATTCCATCTCATCTGCAACTAAAACGCAATCATAGGATAATATGGCGTGTACAATTTACTTAAAAAAACTAAGGAAGAATGTAAGCTATGTCAACTCACAGTATTGGTGTCAGGACAGCAGGGCCATGCTGGAAGAGAGTTTTATGTCACAAAAGGGGAGGGGGTCCGATAGCGAATTACACAAAATGACCGGGCAGGGTCCTCGTTAGCCTGTCAAGGAGTGAGCAAAGGGCAGGCTGGCATGAATTCACTTAAATAGACGCCACTTCAAGATCAAAGTTGTAACATGTTTGATTAAAAATTTTCGGAGAGAAAATAATTAGGAAGAATTATATAACATGCTAAAAAGAATAAAAATTAGCAAGTGCTGATTTGCTTAATTTTACTTAAAGAATTAATGTAAGACAATTCTATGATTAGTATTCAAGAAACATAATACATCTGAAAAGTAAAAATACAAGAAAAATACAAGCTGAAATTTAGAACTTAGTCGAAAGTCACTACGCGAGAATTACTTTTCGACACAAGTCCAAAATGGCATCACAGATCCCTCAAATAGCATTGACGATAGCACCAAAATTCCAAAAGATTATAAGTCTGCTAGCAAGGTTAAATAAAAAAAAATAAGTCCTGATATTTCTAGTATTAAACAAAAACATAATGCAAGACAAGATAAAACGCTGGCCGCCTTGTAGAACTAAAGCAGTCTTCGTCTTGCTACCCGAAAACGAAAATCAGAGCAAAAACTAAAGCGATTACCAAACCACGATTAATCAATAAACGAGAATTAGCAAAAATCATAAATTTCCATCTAACAGAAATTGACCTAACCTACATTAGTGGTAGACTAAAGCTAATTTTACATCATTAGATTTTTGAAAACCTTAAAGAAAAGGCAAGTGATTTAAGCAACAAGCGCGGCTGGTACGTTCCGGCAAGTAGCTGCTGAACAAAGGAAAGCGTTGCTCATAGGTTGCCAAGCGCGTCATCTTAGCGGCTTAAGGTGAGTCTCTTATTGTTCGCCGCTGATTGGCTGCTTACTCAGCGCTGCTCAGTAATTGTATGTTCCGCTTGTCTCGTTCTGCCGTGCCGCAAAAATCGACTTAGGTGCAGAGGCGGCTTAACTGAAGGCTATAATTAAGCAAAGAAGTCTAAGAGTAGATTTGAAGCATTTTCAGTAATAAGGAAGCTTTTGTCCTCTTTGGCATGATATTTATTTACATTTGTCAATACATGACGCGAGAAATTGAGGAAAACTACACCTGATTTGCATCCCATCGCAAGAGTCTTAAGTAGGTTAGTTTCTCTACCAGTGCCGTAGCATCGAAGCGCGCACACCGAAATTTGAAAAAATGTATTTTCAAATTCCTCAGGTTAACTTATATGGAAATATGTCAAAAAAAATAGATTTCACCCTCAAATTACACCTGGGCTACGAAACACCCAAAACCAAACACCAATAACAACCCTGCGACTATAAGGTGTTGTTACAATGAATAACGGTTTGAAATATATATAAAAATTTTTTTCAGATCAAATTGTTAATAACTTGCACAACTATTGCATGTTTTTGGAGCTAAGGTACACAGGACCTCATGTGTAATCTACGTAAGTTTCTGTAGGTGTGTCACATAAGGGTTAATTTTTTTTTCTAAATTTTTTACTGTAAAAGAGCAATACCTATTCCAATTCACGAAAATTCAAAAACCAACTGTTACTTTCTTTTGAGGAAACAAATTGTTAAGAATGAAGGATTCCCCTCTTGCACTTAAAAAAATCCATTTTTCCCACTTTTTCAGCAAAATGTAAAAAATCACTCGATTGTAGGCGTAAACTTTACTCAAATCATAATCAGAATGTCAAAAAGAATGAATGCCTCTTCAAATTCAGAGAAAAGGCATAAGTCCAAATTTACTTTCTATCGATGAATTTTGTTTTATTTTCCCGTTCTAAAAAAAATTTAATACTAAAATTTTTTTTCTTGCAATCAAATAAAATCTCTAAAAGTGAAAATTGCCGTCTGCGATTTAAAAAAATGGATATTAACAAGTTCTTTTCTTTTACCTCAATTGGAGAATTTATTGATGCTCATCTTAAAATAGAAACTACGTGAGAGGTGACATAACTATGATTTTTCTATTAGAAGCTTAATAATTACCTTCATAATGACTCCGACAGCAATTATTCGTTTATTAAAGTGATTTATAAATACAAATACCTTACAAGGACAAGCACGAGGCGTAGATAATGCCTTTGCAATAAAGTATGATAACCTGTGACGCAGCACTAGCTGAATAATTTGTTACGCAGTTAACCGAATTCTTAATTTTACATCGATCAGCTTTTTCTCAGTTATGACGACTATTTCTACTCTGGTTATATCATTGACGATTATTCTCAACTCTGTTGGTAAAGATAAAAATGCATTTATATTTTCACAAATGTTTTTATGATTTTTGCAAATAACAGTTTATCCTCCATAATCTGGATTCATTCGAATTCACGAAAATACCTTAATAACCTTCAGTTTTTCTAAAATCATTAAAAAATTTTAAAAACTTTTTAAATCCTTTGGCATCTGGTAAAATTGAGAAACATGATATGTCGAGAATAGTGTTTAATTCTTTATTAATAATTTGTTGATTTACGGAACATCAGCAGAGTGTAGTCTTATAAAGACAGCTTTTTGAATAACTTTTTATCACAAAAATGTATTTTAAATTAAGTAGTGTAGTATTTTACAAAAATAGTTTCATCTCAAACCCAAGAACAAAAAAAATCAATAATTTAACTGATTAGAATTATTTTTTAATAAATAGTTAAATTTAATTGAAATAATAACATTTTCAAGCATATAATAATATTTTTAACTAATAAAAATGTATTTTTAACCAAAAATAGTCAAATTTTCAATTAAAAAGATGAAGTTTCAACTAAAATGATGGTCGTGACAGGTGGCAATAGGTTTGATTAACCGCGCTTTTATTGAGAGCCGCTGACATCATCATAAATGACAGTTGCTTAGGTGCGACCTGGGGGTGAAAGTTTAACATGTTTCCAAATAAATATTTAAAAAAATATGTTTTGAGAAAAACAATTAACGTCTATTTTTTCTGCATTTGGATTTATTTTCAACAGCAATATAGGTTTAAAAGCTTTGTCGTTCAATCTGCCCCTTCTGGGGTTTAACATAATTATTATTATCACCAAGAAAGGTTACTAGTTTAAAAAAGCCAGCTGCTAGGTTTTTCCCAGTACTACTTGCTTTATGGGCTTTAGAAAAACTTAATCTTCTGTTTTATGTTGCAGAGTTAAGCTTAGAGTCTACACGCAACAGGAAACCTATTGACCTAAATAATTCTCCTGAGAAGTCTTCTCCTGAAAGGTCTCCTTCTCCTGCAAGGTCCAGGTCCAGGTCTCCTCATGTCAGTCATAATCATACCAGGTTTTCTCCTGCCATACGTCATTCTACAGGTGGGTCTTTCTCTTTAAGGCCTTATCCTTCTGCAAGGCGCATGATTCCACCTACCAGGCTTCCTTCTAATAACGGATATGGATATAGTCTTGATCAAATTCAATTTATTCAGCTTATTCCGCGCACGAATCCGCACCGGATGTACAAACTACGAAGATACACTTTTCCTACCAATACAAAATTGCAATTAAGAATAGCACAAAATATCTTTGAACCTATGCCAACCCAAGAACAAATTGTTATATCAACATCTGATGGTGACGTCTTTGCAATATTGGAGAGTACTAATTATCTTACTGGAATGACTGTTTATACTAATAAACGGGCAAAAATAAATATGGTAAGCGGCAAGGTTGCCGTGATGAAACGTGACGAAGTGGATGAAACGCCAGTAGGTCCAAATCGCCTAATCTCACGTAATTTTCGAATAACCCGAAATTTATGATGTATACTGCAATCTTCTACACCACTGATTCAACTTTTTGTAAAATTTAAAACTTAAGTGTCACATTTTGTGTTATTTAAATTTAGATTATAATAAAGCATGTCACTTCTAATTAGTTACAATAATAAAAAGAAAATGCAGTATAGTCCTTAACGCTTTAATCTTCTGCGATTTCCCAGAAAGTTTTTTCTAAAAGCAAATAAAAAAGTTATGGTTTTCATTTACTAACGGAAACTGCATCAGCTTATGTTCAAAAAATCATTTACTTTGTGAAAAGTTTTTCTTTGATACAGAAAATTATTATTATTGTTTGCAACTGCTTTATGTTAAGTTAATCTCCTTGTTGGGCATTAAATATTTTTTTATTTAAAATTAAAATATTTTTTGGTGAAAATATTCAAAACTAAATAGTTTCACTTTTGTTTTGGTTGTATTTGGTCTATTTAAGTTGAAAATAAGTTAGTTTTGTTGAAAATTACACATTCTTGTCGAGGATTTAACAACTTCGTAAAAAATTCTGTGTTTTGAATTATATCACACTGGTTGAAAAATCGCTTTCTCATGCTAAAAATTATTTTTTTTACTCATTATTTAATTGCTTTATGTGCAGTTAAAAACTTTTTTTTGAAGTTAAAAATATAAGTATTTAGTTGAATTTACTTTAGAAACCGTAAGAGCAAGAAAATTGGTAGTAAAGCACTTTTAGGGACGCAGTGTGTCTGTGTAGATGCATTGTTTGCTTGTAAGAGAGACACCTTGATAGTATGTGTCCTAAGTACTCAGGATATGCATGACATGCTCTGCACCTATCAATATGCACTTTCGGACGTAAAATGTGGCTACGGTAAACCAGAGTAATAATAACACCATCCTGATACCCGAAAATCGAACAATTTATACCTTAATTAAGTCTTGAGGATCTGCGAATATGAAAAGTTAGCTTATTGGTCAAGCTGATCTTATAAATTTTGATAAAATGTTTTGTGCATGTATTTTTTTTAAAAGCTGTTCATTATTTTCTTTCATTCTGCTTTTGTACGTGGTATTTTGGAAGTGAGTCATCTAGATCAAGTAATGCCATTTTTCTTACTTCTGATGTTAAAATTTAGGGCAATAGTCACGGCCACCTGCTTTGCGGCTTTCTGAGGGGATGCTTCATCCTTAATTATCCCGTGCTTGCTGAACATTTTTAGGAGAGAGTCTTTTTCATTTGCAGCGATGTGAGCTGTACCCAGAAAAATTCAGGTCATCAACAGGCACCGCTATTAGACTGCAGCTTCTGTGTAGAAGCACCTGTTAACTAGCAGTTGATAGCTCGATACAACTTTTTTGTGAGCGACGTTGTTTGTTTTCTTTTACAACTCTAATTCTTTGAAGAATCCTTTTGCTTGAGATAGCTGTGAAGATATTATACAGCGTGCTCAGGCAAGTAATTGTCCTGTAGATCCCTATGTTGGACACGTCGCCTTACTTTGGGAGAAGTACAGTGCGTCCTAACGCCACGTACTGCAAAATGAGTATATTTGATACAAAATATATGAACTAAATGCAGGCTAAATGTTAATGCGTGAAAGTAAACTTCTTCTACAGAAGTCCTCCATACTATTTGGTCCTGCAGCAACAATGTTCTTCATGCCTTTAATTGCTTTCTTGATCTCTTTGTCAATGATTGATAACAATTGCTTTGCAGATATTATGGACTTTTCGCAAAGCTCTTCGAAAGGGGAATATTCTTTGTGTTTCACTAAAATTTCAGTGTTGGACCTTGAACATCGCTCCAAAAAGTTTCTACCTTGTCAGGCTTGATTGAATTTTTGACAAAAACAAGTAGATCGCTCAAGAGGCGAAATAGGTCAGCAAGGAACTGTTGGTTTTCCCTGACCCACCTTACCATCTATTGTATTCTTCTTTTTAAGTCAGGTAACGACTACTAGATGTTATATAATCTATCACACGCTGAGCACGGGATGCATTCTACCTTGCCCATATAATCATCTTTTTCAGTTAAGGCAAGCCTCTTTGGTCTTTTGATACATTATCGGTTTTAGCCTTCGATATAAATCAACCAAAGCTCTAATCTAAATGACTGTTAGCACCCTAAACTCTAGAGTAACAGGGTGCTTACAGTCATTTAGATTAGAGCTTTGGTTTACTCTAGGGTGCTCTGCGTGTTCGTTCGCTTTCAACTGAATTTAAAAGCTTTTTGGTGGTTTAATTGTTGTTCCTACGAGCAGCTAAGATAAGGCTTTGTAATTTTTAATGACGCTAGATGTGGATTTTATCTCTATTACTAGTGAACTAAAGCTATTTTGAATTCACAAGAATTTGACATTCGTGAAAGAAATAGTAAGGAAAATAAGTATCAAGTGCAACTGGTACGTTTCGGCTGGTGACTGCTGAACAAAGAATAGCGTGGCTTGTAGGTTGTTGAGCGCGTCGTCTCACCCGCTACAGGTGAGTTCTTATAGGTCGGCACTGATTAGCTGCCAAATGAGCAAAAATTTCAAAGACTAAATCCAAAGCATTTCCAGGAATGAGGAAGCTCTCGTCTTTATGACACATAAGTTGTCCGCATTTTTTAAAACATAACGCGAGAAATCGGGTAGGACCAGACCTTATATGCATCCCGTCGCAAGATTCTTGGGTACGCTGGCTTCTGGTTCAGCGCCGTAGCGTCAAAGGCCTTGATAGAGGATGTAAGATAACTTCCTCTTCTATCAGCATTACTGGATCAAACCAAAATATCGCTTCAAGGTGACTAAATTTATTCTTAAAGCCTAGGAAAAAAGATCCACAGTCGTCCCTAGCTCTGAAGTCATCCAAGGTTTGCAGACAGGCTCTGGGACTATTAGAGATAGCAAGCGGAAAGGCGAGAACCAGATTCAATTCAAATTCTTAATTTTCAGGTTAAAACGTCGACAAGCGAATCTTTGTCCGCTATGCAAACGAGGGTTCTAAAATCCTCGATGTCCCCAGTTAGTTGAGGGTCGAAAGAAGGTCATTAGCAAAAGAAAATACAAGATGTCAAATTAATCCTGTTTCTAAATCTCAATTCTATCTCAAGTTCAAGGTGGTAACACGTTTTGATTTTAGTGGACTGTACGTTTCTTAACTCTAGGTACTATAATTATTTTTTTTCGAACCAGCTTTAGCCTGCATTAAGGGTGGGAAGCCAAAAACAGGTAACACAAATTTTTTTCTAAAATGGGGTTTTCAATAGAAAATTCTCAAAAGTTTGAATACAAAAATGGAAATTCATGCGCCTAAACTATATTTTACTACATACACGAAATTTATATAGTTCTATCTTTATGGCTTAACAAACTGTACGAAAAACCCCAAGGTCTTCGGGACGTGTACGAATTTAAAAAAATGAAAATTATCATTTTTGTAGCAATAACAATACGCTATTCAGTACTCATGAAATTCTAACATTAAAAATAAAACTGAATTTTCTTTAAACTGAATGACTTTTTTATCAGCCTGTCTCAAGTCAACTTGTACAAAGTAAACAAAAGTGTCAAACAGACGTCACCTCCTTCAAACAATATTTTTTTATAACTAGAAGCTTCTTTTCGTTCACACTTTTTTGGTATCAATTGAGCACTACTTTAGCCTGCTAACAGAAATTTCTTTAAATGCGATTTCAATGTTACACACACAAACACACATGTAAATTTTACAACTGCATTTATGAGTTTATGGGGCCGAATTATTCACCTATAAACAAAACTAAATAATAATTAAAATCTTAAAAAAAAGAAATGCCTCTTCCAATTTCCCAGAAATAACACAAATTAATTATTTGCTGCATCAGTAGAAAATGTCAAAAATGCAACGCGTCTCTATTTTTATTTCCAATTAACTTAGAAACAAGAATTTAATTCTCACATGTAGAAAAAAATCAAATACTGAATTTTTTTCAACTTTATTCCAAAATTAATTAATGCTTCTCTTAAAATAGAGACTTCGCTAAAAATGACATAACTCACATTTTTTTTATTCGAAGCTCAACCATTACATTTATAATAATACTGACAACATTCAATTGTTTTTAAGACGGATTTATCAAATACAAGTATCTCACAAGGGCGAGCTGGGGGCATTAATAATGTCTTTGGAATATAGTATAATATACTGCAATAAGGCACAAGCTGAATAATTAGTTATGTAGTTAACCAAATTCTTAATTTTACAGCGATGAGTTTTTCCTCAGTTATGACAAACTTGTATATTCTCGTTATATCATTGGCGATTATTTTTTATTCTGTTGGTAAATATAAAAATAAATATATTATTTTGCAAAAGTTCTTAGGAGTTTCGCTAATTAAAATTTATTTTTCATAATCCAAACTATTTTTAATTTAAATTCACGGGAATACCATTAAACCTTGACTTTTCTGCAATCCCTTAAGATTTTTACAAAAAGCCCTTAAAATCCTATTTAATCTTGAGAATTTAGCAAAAATGATTTTTAAGCCATACTGTTGAATCTTTAGTTACCCAATTGTTGACCTTGGAAGTTATTTTTAACTAAAAGAGTTGCATTTTCAACCGTATAATGTAATATTCAACCAGATAACAACATTTTTAACACATCAGGATAAATTCTCAACTGAATCATGCTTAATCTTCTACAAAAAGAATGAAGTTTTAACTAAAACGATGAAGATGGTGATACGTGTCAACAAATCTGATTTATCAAGGTCTTATTGGAAGCCCCTGCCATTTTCATGGTTTACAGTTGCTTTCAGTGCAACTCGGTGGTAA
>JAUELO010079550.1:0-29536 GCA_032357855.1 Amphibolips quercusostensackenii | reverse complement strand
TATATATATATACATTAACTAGATTCTTTAAAAGTTTCCTCAGGTGATTGTATTTTATTTAAGATTGTTTTTTCGCTTTTAGTTCATGTGATGTGAGACTTGGTATGCCAAATGTGATAGGGGTAGTTTTCAAATGTTGTTAAATGCTACTACGGAAATAAGATTTAAAAAAGTGTTTTGGATAAGTGTTTTTGGTAATTATTCTTAACTGAAATGTTTATAGATTTTTTAGTTAAAGGCAGCCAAGCAGGGTTTTGTTGAATGCGTCAGGTTTTTTTTTGTATTTAATAATCACTGTTGAGTTTTACGTATAATTTAAAGTTTTGCACAGGTGACTTGTATGATTCTCTCTTCATTTGGATATTTTTTGGCAGTATTTTGTGAATCCTGTAAAATTATAGATTTTTGAATAATGTTTTTTTTGGGGGGCTTTTCCAATACTTATATTTAAAGCTGGAGGTAGCTGTTAGTGTTATCAGTAGTTTTTAGACAATTTTTTTTTTATTCAGCTCAAAACCAGCTCAGACCTACGGTATATATTTTATCGTACTTGTTTCATATACTTTTATTGGTGTTTCTTTTAGGGGCAGGCTTAATTTCTTGAAATAATTGTTAAGTATTTTTTAGTGACCAAAAACAGTAGAAAATAGTCCGATAGTTAGGGTCTGTTTTTGATATATTGATTTTTTTAGTTTCAGGGAGCTAAAAAAGAGTTTGAAATTCTGGGGCTTCTGACCTTTAAAGTCTTTCGAATTTTTATAGCGGACGTGCTGACTGCCAGCACTAAAAGTCTAAAAAGTCGTCTATTAATCCTAGTTCTTTATTTTAGGTAATCAAAAAAATTGTACTTTTTTGAAGCACATCCTTTAGCATTCCATTATATCAACAAAAGTTACAAACAATGGACATTACATACTGTAATTAAACTGGAGAAAACTACAGTTCTCAAATAAGTATTATTGGGTTTTAAAATATATAATCATGAAAAAGAAAAAGAGCAATCGGATTTCATTTCTAATTAATATGATTTATTTTTGAACTTCATGCTAATTCTTAACGTTTAGAAACAGTTGCGCATTTTGTCCCAAGTTGTTTGTAAAATTACTATCTGCCACAACTTGCACTACAAAATAAAAAAAAAACAGTACCAAATAACTACAAAAATGTTACAAAAAGAATATTAGAAAAATATAAAAAAATGCGTAAAACACTATAATTTTTGCAATTTTGAGCACCTAATATCAAAACCTATCACGTGGTAACCACCGAATAGTATTTAAAGTATTTTAGGATTAGAGTTTTAATTTTTTATGGTTTACATGCCGATATCACAAACATTAGGATAACTTTCTGCCCTACTGCTTTCGCATTACGCTAATAAGTAAACTTGTATAATAATTTTTTCAGAATCATCATCATCTGTTTCTAAAAGTCGTCAAAAGCGAATGAATCATGATGAGAGTCAGAATCATGATGAGAATCAGAATCATCCTAGTGTGATTCCAAGGATGAGTAAACTATCGCCCATGGATGAGGTAAACATAAAAGAGCCTACCATAGTCGAAATTCTCTTTAATGGCGGTTGGGTTGCACCTGGCTTTGCAATACATCCTTGGTACGTCTTAAAACGACCTGAAAAGGTGCAAGGCTTTTTTCGTGTCGAATTAACTGTTGTAAATAAGTCGCATGTATGCGAAGAATATCACACATACGTAAACCTACCTGAAGATGTTGACATTGTAAGACTTGCAACGCCTATGTTTTTAGCCAAACCTAGACTTCGCGCTTTAGAAAATCATCATTATACTGAGGCAGCTGTTATTTTTGCTCTTGGTATTGTGCAAAATCATTTGCAAAATCATTTGAGGTGGCTTAATTTACAGATGCGAATGATAGGAGGCATTTGGCAAACGGGTAATTTCGTTCGCATAGTATCACTTTTAAAAATGACTTTGACAATGTCTTTTAAAAATATTTTTTTCTCATTCTTAAATTTGTAATCAGCACGTCAGAGTACCTCGATATTTAAGCGGTTTAAACAGAACGTAAACAGAACTAGTTATAAACGTAATTTTTTTATTGTTTATTGGACCAAACACAAAACTTTTTTGGTCTTTTCTACTGATATTACACTATGGGACCAAAAAAATATTTTTTGAGAGGGTTTTAACCCTTTTTCAAATAATTAAGGTTTTCAGTTAATAATTATATATTAGGTGGCGGAAAACCCAAATTTTCCAAGGAAAATCGAACTATAAAAAATGTTCTTTTTAAAGAATTTAGAACTCGAATTTTTAAACTTCAAAAAATAGTAATTTGACAAATTTTCAAAATCCCGCAATAACTGTATTTCATGCTAATCTTTCTGCTAGATTATTCGAAGCGCGAGGCTTTAAAATTCAAGGTTAAAAATTTCTAAACCTAAACTTTAACTTCAGCTCTATTTTCTGTCGTGAATTTTATTTTTTTGAATAATTTCTATTTCACTATTTTTTTTACATCTAAGACTTAAAAAATTCTGCCGCGTTTTTGTTTACATAATCCCTTTTATCATTATATCGCAAAGTGAACTTATTTTTCGAATGGTTTAGTCTAATTTATTCATGCAAAGAGTGAATTATTTGATACTAATTGACTATTCAATAATCAAACGACTAAGAATATATTAGTGTAAAATTAGAATTTTTGCTAAAACAAATGAGAGTCACAGAGATCTTATTTGTAAAATATTTTAGTGGACGTCTTTTGCAAGCTTTGCTACTGTATAAAATTTTGTATAGGAGTATGAAATAAGCTTTAAAATGGTCCTTTGGCATATATTTGATGATAAACAAGTTACAAGATATTTGTTAATCAAAATTGTGCGTTTTTCAGTAAAGACAAAAGTTTTTCAGTAAAGTGATGATGAATTTCAATTGATGCAAAAACATAGCAATTGTGTTTTCATCAATGTTTTCTGAAATAAAATAATCTAAAGTATGAAAGTTGCATCTACACAATTTTCAATTATTTGCACAATAAAAAAACATTAACGATATAAAGTTTAGAGTTTATATTTATAAATAAAATTGGAAAATACGTTAAAATTTTTCGATATCATCAGATAACACATTGCTAAAAAAATAAAGATTGTTTTGGTGGTAAGAGGTCACTTTAAAAAAGTAAGATTTAGACTACATGTTTCAGATTAAAAAAAAAACTAGCTAGACTAGTAGATTGAAAATGTCGTAAACATCAACTGCAAAAATTTGTGATACACATAAACATTTGTTATTGTTTGTTTTTGATGTCGCTGATTAAGTGTTTCGCAATAAAGATTTGAAATTATAAATGCAAATTCGAAGCGGCAAAACTCTTGATTGTTAAGAATTATTATTATGCTCTTGAAAGCAACTTGATCTCGAATTACCTCAAAAAAGTTTCTTGTCGTTCTTCTAAATTTCATGTTTAAAGAAATAAATGAAACAACATTATTAGGATACTAACCTTAAATTGATACTAGAAAGATTTTTTTAGATGTATTTCAGTTATACTTTATGGATTCTTATTTTGTAAGGTCTCTTATAGTATTATAAAGCATAAAATTACCTTATACAGATTATACAGTTATACTTATATTCGTACCGAAGAGCTTTTAATTTTTATTTTTTTGCAATAATTAATTATTGAATAATTGTTTTTTTAATGTTAAAAAGAGTCAATAAGATCAAGATATTTACTCTTCAATATTGCTTTACTTATTATTTTCCTCGTGAACTTTGAAGAAAGAAAAATTTTTTTTCAACCTCCTACTATTTACTGAAAAACAAGATTAGTCATTTTGAGTTAAATCTACTTTCAAATAATAAGATTGATTAAATCTAATGCAATCTTATTAGACTGTATAATGCAATTTTTAAACAAATGATATTCCCTGAATTCTTGACGAACTTTAAAACTCTTTTTTTTTCAAAGATTTCTGAGTACATACAAACCAAATCTATCGTGAATCATGTGGTCCGGCACGAGACATATTTATAATCAACTTGACAAATAAATATGTTTTTGTACGTGGTTTATGAAATAAATTGGTCTTCATTCGTTAAACATTATGTTGTCGCTTGTAATATTAAGTAAACTAAATCATAGCAGATATCAATTTTTCAAAAAATTTTTAAGGGCAAATGTGCAGCTGATTCTGCGTGTATGAAATTAGCGCAGAGGTCATGAGCAAGTTATATTGTACTGATTTCATATGCTTAGAAACAGTTGCGCACGTTGTCGTAAATTTTTTCAAAAATCAATACTAGCTACAATTTTCGTCACAAGATATCAAAACATGACCCTAAAATGACCATCAAAGGTTATAGAAAAAACCTCTGCAATTTTTACCACCAAATCTTAAGACCCTCTTAGCGGTTGATTTATTTTAAAAGCTTACGATTTAATTTTTTCGATAAAGGAAGTCCAAAGCGGAAAAGGACACCAGGGTAAGACGAGACACATGATTTTCTCATATGTTATGTTGTTTTAGAACGGTTTTTTTTACGCATAAATAGAAGAATCAATACGAAAGTTTACAAAAATAAGAATATGGAATAATGCACGAACACGGTAATTTTTTGTATAAAGATTTTTTTGAATATTAATTTTTAAATTTTAATTTAGTTTCTGAGCTTTATACATTTTTGTAAGTAATGCTTTTATTATTTAGATATCAAATAAATGTACGATTTGGGGCACAACTGAACACTGTTTCTCTGGCTTTTATATACTTAATATAAGCAAGTAGACGTAAACAACGTTTTATGAAACCTAACCCATTATATCATGTTTTCCTCTAATTTATAAAAAATAATATGTTTTAAATAATCAAATAGTAAATAATCGAATTAGACTTAAAATTATATCTATGCATATATTAATAAATGTGAGGCAATTGGCTGCATTTGAAATGTTTTTCTGCAGTTTTCTCTTCCTTTGGCTAAAAGTCCAAGCAAATGCGAGCGCTTATAATAAATATCCGACTGCAGACGGTAAGGAATAATTCTTAAGATTGAGTTTTCTTAATGTAATTCAAACATGATGTGATTGTGAGTAATGAAATAAAAAGATAAATAATGTTAGAATACACATCATCAAAAGGTTATTTTGCTTTTTGTTATTATGACACAGACACACTAGAGAAGTATTGCTTACTAGACGAATTTTTAACTTTCATCATTGTTTTGAGGTTAAAACAGTTTTATTTGCATAAACAGATAACTCAAGGGTTTTTACTTGAACATTCTTGTTAATGACATATCATCGACATCTTTCTGTTGAAAGCTAATAAACGTAGAATGCGTCTTCTGAATCTACAAGCTTCCTGATTAATGCGAATGATATTTAAAACAATAAATTAATGAATCACTGAAAACGCAATATCCGCTTTTACACTTCAGAGCATGTGATAAGTGCGACATAATGTTGTTTTTGAATTTAAAAATTATTTTCCTGACAAGCAAGTTTGATTACCTAATCACAAATTTAACGGCAGTTCTCAAATCCATACTTGTCTCTCAAATGCATAAAAATAAACTAGCACAATATTAGGGAGCATATTATTATTATACACATTGATTTTTTGGAACTTTTTAGATTCTGTATTGATAACGCTCACTGCTTTTTCTACAGCAAATATTATAAACAAATACACGGTACTCCAGTGTGGTCAATAATATTTGGAGCACCTTTAGGCTTTGGCATAAAAGAACTCTGAAATAAAATTTTTTTGTAAATTAAACTCTTCTTATATTTTCTTTTATAGGTACAAAAACGACATTTCCACCTGCGTACGGGATGATAATGTTGACGACCTTTTAAAAGTTTTCAACGCATAACATCACAAAATTCAATTTTTGCGTTTGATTACGTGTTGATGTTAAGGGTTAACGTGACTTCTACAGATGAATTAAAGGTCAACTAACTCTCTCATGGAACCTTGGTTAATTTTTTTCACTAATTTTTTAAAACTTTTAGAAGGTCCTATGACAGCGTGCCTTGACCTTCATTTAGCCTGCAGAGGTCACGTTAATGCTTGACCTCTAAACATACCCAAACATGAAATTTCTTTCTCTTTTCGATTCAGGTATCAAAAATAGAGGTTCTCGTAAAGAAACAAAGCTGAGCTTAAAACGTCATTAAAAATAAGGTTTAAGATCAAACTCAAAGTCACCGTTGGATTTCTTGTTGGAAGTCACCTAGGGTATGAGCTTGGACTTATTTTTGAAAAAAACCAAAGATTTCTAGGAGTTTTTACACTTTTTCGCCACTATATATCTATATATATATATATATATATATCACTTTTTTCCTGTTTCCAGCAGCCCATTAGTGCTATTCTAAATTTTTACTAGAATCTCAGCATCATTATTATTGCTATCATTATCATCATTCCTTGTTATTCCTTTAAAAAGCTTTTAGAATACTGTATTCTTCCCCCCCCAAAAAAAAAGTAGTTTAATTTTGTATGATATGCTTGGAATATTGCGTTAGCATGTGCTAAAGAAAGGGCTTCTTAATTAAAAAAACCTTTTTCAAGCATACAATAATCCCCATGTACACCTGGTGTAGAGAAGATATCCTAACTATAACTGAATTTGCTGTAGCGGATAAAAAACTAAGAAAACTGGTGAAAGATAGAATGATTATGAGGACTGCTGAATGTAATACCAATCATTGCCTTTTAGTTTTAGAAATGGATTTATTAAAAGAATTAAAAATAAAGAAAACAAAGGAGACAAAACAAGAGCAAATTAAAATCCTAGAATTACAGGACCTGCAAATGCAAAAATATTTTTAAGCTAGGATAAACGAACGTATAGATAGGACAACTTGGGTGGAGCTGATACGCAATAAAGATATATAAGGAGCATGGACTATGCTTAGGCATATCATTGCTAGACGATCAACTGAAGTGTCTCGTACTGCGTTTCTAGGAAGTATGTCTAGTGATGCATGGTGAAATCATAATATCCGCACAACTGTCCGCAAAAAAAAGGCTATCGGAAAATGTTGAACAGCACAGGACTTAGCAATAAGAAGAGAAATAGACGAAAGGATGATTATAGAGACAAAAAGAGAAAAGTGGAACTACTAATAAGGGAAAGTAGAAATAAAATTAAAACAGAAAAAGAGAAGGAAATGAAAATCGATTTCAAAGGAAGCAAAAAACTGTTTTGTAAATTGGTTATGATCAGTGTAAAAGAAAGAAGAAGTGCAGTGTTAGACAGCATAAAAATAGCAAGGGCTATATGATATATGACACAGCTGGGATACTAGACGCTTTGAGAAACTCTTATGAGGAATTATTGTAAGTAAAAGCTATAGATCAAGACTACTACGTCATAGAACACATCACGCCATAAAATCCGGTTGAGAGAGTATGTGTCTCTGAGGCTGAAGATACAATTTCCAATCTAAAGAATGATAAGGCAGCTAGTGTAGACATTATCCACGCTAAATTTTCTAAATACGGTGGTGACCACATACTCCACAGGTAGTGCGAATGATAATTTATGTATCGAATAGAATGAAGCTTCTGATAACTGAAAAATAGTGATTATAGTACTTATATACAAAGGCAAGGAAGAAAAAGCGAATGCAATAATTACAAAGATATCAGTTTATTATAAACTGTAAGTGAAATATTTAGCTTAAGACAGATAACAGAAAAAAGTCTGAGAATGAAGAAAGAACTTTTTTGTGCATTTGTTGACTTAGAGAAAGCATTTGATAAAGTAGATAGAAGTGAACTTTTGTAAGTCCTAAAAGAGCACGGAGTGAATGAAGGGCTACTACAAGCAATAAAAACAATATATGCCAATATCAAAGCAAGCGACTAGTTGAATATTATGCACAGCGTAAGGCACAAATGCGTTATGTCCTCATTGCTATTCATTATATTTATGAACAAGTGTCTGAGAGTATCTTTGTTCAGACAAGAAGGTGCATATCCCGAAAGAGCGAGAGTGCGTGGCTCAGCTTGTGCAGACAATGAGTTTGTTATGGCAGAGTTATTTGAAATTTTTTTAAAAAGTTGATCAAAGTGAATATAAGCATGAAGAACAGGGGTCTTATAGTTAACGTAAAGTAAACAAAAATTATCATGTTTAAAGACAAGAATGAGAAGACAATATGCAACATCGCCCTTCAGGTTAAAAGAATAGAAAGAGTTGATAAGAACTTATATCTTAGTAGCTTTTTCACAAGTGACGGGAAAATAGAAAGAGAGCTAGGTAGGCCTATGAAAGATGGTAAGAATATTATTGGTAGGAAAGGACCTATTATCAAAAGGACACATATATCAGATAAAGCTAAAAGGGCAGTACACATCTGTATTTGTATTTGTATTTATTGACGAAAAGTTCTGTATAAATACACATCTGGGTATTTATACAGACAAAGCTGTGTGGTAGCGATAACTGGACCCTGGAAAAAAACTTGGACACTAATGTGCCCAAAAAGGGAGCTTTACATGATGAATGTGTGGAGCTACTAACTTAAAGTCATCGCCTAATATGTTAATGAGCAACCTAGTTCAGAGCAGTGTTGTAGAATAAACGTGATTATAGGAATTTCAGACCAATATATAAAATTGATACTCCTTTCCCCCAATTACTCCCTTACTCACTGAGTGATTTATGCCTTCCTTAAATAGGGAATGGATTTATGTTTTGATAATAAAAATAATACATCCAGACTATTAAGTGTGAACGATAAGCCGTAACAAGCCGTGACTGTGAAGACCTTTACCCTTTTCAGCATTCCTGGAGGCCAAAAAAAATCACAAAAAAACTTTTCGTCAGTCAAACACTTGTCGTGGCTGTCAGCATCTGCTAAAACAAACACCTGGGACTTATTATTGATTCTGCCTGGCAAATTATTAAGATAATTAAGGAGAAAAGGCGTAAACAAGATGATATAATCAAAATTCTGTCAGGTGAAAAGAATTTAAAAATAAAAGCATGTCCTACAGGTCCTGATGTAGATTACGGCTTGGTATACCTTAAACGACCCGAACATTTGAAAACCAAGACAATAGTTGAAAACGCTAATAATTATAAAAAAAACAGCCTCCTAAACTTACGAATTGCAAGCAGACTGAAACTGGTAGCAAAAGAACTTACCAGTAACGTATAAAATCATTAAAGATAGACAGTTTGTTAAGGAAATTTCCTCTGCCGTATCCCTAAAAGGATGAGAAGGTTATTTAGAAGGAACTTTAGCACATGGTTTTTTAAAGGAATCTCAAAGTCCAGAGTGTAGTAATTTTTTAGAATTAAAAGCATTCTTTGTAAACTTAAAACGCTTTGCTGCAGAGTTGGGACAATGTCAAATTCTTACACGCATAGATAATACGACTGCAATAGCCTATAAAAATAAAATAAGAGGAACTGTTAGAGAAATTTGGCAATGATGTTAGAATAGACAAATTTAGATTTTTGCCTTATACATTTTCTGCGAAGATGACGTCCAGGCTGACCAACAATCTAGAATTACAATTATAGATAGCGAGTGGGATCTAGCCCAAGAAGCCTATAAAATGTTAACTAACTTATTCGAAAAGCCAAAAATTGATGTTTCTGTCACCCGATCTAACACAATGTACAAAGATTTTATTTTATAGGGTAAAGATCTAGAAGCACGCTATATTAAAGCTTTCGCGTTCTCGAGGACAAACTGTTGTTTTGTAAGCTTTTCTTTTCTTTGCTCTAATCTTAAAAGCATTGACAAAAATTATACAAGATAGAGCTACTGGACTTTCGATAGTACCAAATTGTCCAGCGCGGCTTTTGTATGCAATATTTCAGAAGCTATTAATTAGAAGCCCAATTAAACTTGAACCTTGACACTACTTACCTTTATCTGCTTGCTGAAGGCAGATGCACTCGATGGCTCCAAATCGATCTCTACTTGCCGGGAAGCTATCAGGAAATGTATTCAAGAAAAAACTTACCGGAGTTGACCATAAATATTTTGTCAAACTCTTTAGTGGATTTAAAAATGAAACAAGACAATTCAAGACTGAAACCATGGTGAAAATTTTGTGAAAACAATTGATCCTTTTAAAAGCAGCATTAACGACAGTTTACGATTTCAAACTAAAAGATTTGAAGAACGGGCCTCATATGGTGCACTCAATTTAACAAGATCAGCAATTGCACTAATATTGACCGAAGATTTCTTAAAAGACCCTGTACTGAACAGATTTTTTAAAGGCATATTTGAAATGAAACTAACTAAAACAAAATGTGATAAAATATGGAACGTCGATGCTGTACTTGAACACCTAGCTAAGCAGCACCTGCTACATTATTTGACTTTGAAATACTTACAGAAAAAACAGTGATGTTATTAGCGCGGGATACTATTTAAGAAGTTCAGGCTTATAAACATAGTTAACATGAAGGTTTGAAAGAAGCGGTAGAAACTTAAATACAGAATATAATTGAAACATTAAAACCTGGAGCACCTTTAGCAAATTTTAAATCTTCTATTCTTCGCCAAAAAACCACAGCTCCGCACAGCCAGAACAGTCGTTAAGTACATTGATGTCACTCAGAGGTTAAGAAAAAGCAATAAGTCTTTGTTCATTGCTACCAAAGAACCACACAATTCTTCTTTACCTCAAGCACTGAGTAGATGGATTGAGGTTGTAGGGCAATGTGGAATCGACAAATAATTTACGGCCTACAGCACCAGACACGCAGCGACTTCAGCTGCTTCTAAAAGTGAATTGGATATCAGTACGATTAAGAAAACTCCAGGAGGGTCAAGAAAATCGAAAGCTTATGCAACTTTTTATAACAGACCTATTCAGTCTAGAGAATTCTTGGCTAAGACAGTTTTAGCTCCAGATGATTAAGATATTATTTTGTGCTTTGTTTGGTTACTGAAATAATTTCCGTGTTTCTCGCTACTGTATTTTAAAATGCTAGAAAGACCTTAAAAAAAAGAACAAATAGATTACTTTTTTTAATTAAACTACCTCAAACAGAAAATTATTTTTTCTCTCTAAACATCCACAATGCTTATTCTCTAAGAACGAGGCTGAATTATAATTGTAAAATAAAAAAAAAACTTACCTGTAAGTGAAACTCGATTTAGATTATATAAAGCCTCGTTTGTGATGAATACACCCCACCCCAGTTTAAACCAAAAAAACCCATTTGAAATAATTTTCTGGTTTGATTTTGTTTTTTACACGCATGACTTTAAACAAATATGAGAGAAAACAGAAGCGAGCTAGGTATCGTAGAAAAACTCTATTACTTAACCCTAAACGTGTGGTGTCGTCCTGGAGGAAAAGTATGGTACTACATTGTGTATTCATCTTAAACAAGGCTTTATATAATCAAAATCGAAATTCACGTATAGGTAAGTTCGTTTAATCATACAATTATTAAATAATTTTTGGTATAAGTTTACACATTTCATAACCAAAAATTCATGAATTATATTTCATTAAACATGACTGATAATTAAATTAGGACTTTCCAAATTATATTGAAACTTGAAAGTATTAATTTATCCATGATAACATTGTTTTGTCAAGTAAAATATGCGAAGGCTGATTGTCATATAATTTTATTTGTACGACTCTTGATTTCTCAAGGTGGTGCAAACGCGGAACAAGATACAAGGTTTCCTTATTAAGCTCGTACTTTTTTGCTACACCGTCAGTTTCATTCTGTGGGTACATAACTGCTTATCAAAATGATTAAACTATCTTATTTGATTCTTCTAATACTAAGTGCCGTTTCACCTCGCAAAGTTCTTGCTTCGTCAGATGATGATGATGGTAAGTGAAATAATTCTACACTGTTCGAAAAAGGTCGATTCTCTTACATATCTGTTTATCAAAATGCTGTGAACAGCATGTCCCAACCAACACTAGCAGGAATTCAAGCCTTTTAATTTTTTTAAAAGATAGTGCGATACTTGCTAATTTTTTCTACGAAATTAAAATGTTTTCTTTCTTCAAAAAATGTTTCTTATTCGCGATTTATTATCAAAAAGTAGAAAATACAACGTCAAATTAACGAATAGTAATTTACCCACATAGCACCTTTCCCAAAATAACTAGGTGTTTCCCAGGTTTTTAAAGGAAAAGCATAGGTCGAAACATCGTACAGATCTGGTTTTTTGGGAAGTGTGCTATGTGTAGCGCCTTAAGAAAAGAAAACATATGGTGCTTGGTAGGTTTTGCCATGACACGTTTCACAAAGTGCTGTCTAGTGCCACGTTGACAGATTATAATCCTGCAAATTAAATAAGATAACAATAAAAATACGCCTAAGTTTTCCATTCAAAGTGACTTTATCTCGAATTGGTCTAAGCTGTTGCAACACAAGGTAATGACCTTGCCTTCAGAATTAATATTTTATCACACAAAAACACTAATCTTATAAGTATTATATGTAAAAAAACTTTCTCTTACGAAATAATATTCAGTAAAACGAGATGATGAAAGTAAGTTTGACAGATTCTAAAATAAATTAATACATTTTGTACATTTGAAGTAAAAGATAAATTTTTAACACGTTTAACTTGGCTTGAATTTGTTTTAATCCTAATTTTTACTGAAGAGTAATTAGTTAACGTTTCGAAATATATTAAATTTACTTTGTAGTACTAATGGCTTTGAAATTCGATTTTAAAAATTTCGGGAATATACATTTTCGTAAGCTTTATTTTTTCTCCACAATTATAATTTTTTGAAAAGCTTCTATTTTGGTACATTTCTACACTTAGGACTTTGGAAATTCAATTTTTTTATGTAATCCACGATTATGATATCTAATATATACGTAGAATAATATTTAAATTAATGAACAACTTTTGAATCTTTAAACAATTTTCTGTTTAGAAAATATCGCAAATTTATAATATTTTATCAATACTTGGTATATTTAATAATTACAATAGTTTATATTTGTAATTGCTCAAACAATTTATTTATTATAATATAACTTTCCACTAAAAAAACTTGAAACTCTCACTGCCTTGATAGTTTTTTCAAACGAATTTCAGAAGTGTACTCTATGTCTAAAATCTTTTAAGTAACTTTTCATAATTAAAAAAAAAAATTATATTATAATATTACGAAGTTAAGGTATTTTTTGAATGCTTCGAGATAATTCATTAATGTGAAGAATGAATATTCAGGATCTATTTAACTATTGATTGTTCAAATAATTAAAAATAGTTTGAATAAAAGTCTAAAGAGGAAAAATCTAAACAACTTCTTTTTTTCCCCAATATTTGCAAAGATTTGTTTTGATTAATTTTGCAAGCTTATAATAATCGAAATTAGTGAACATTATTAGAAAAAGAGAGAAAAATGATTATGGATTGTGGAACAAAGCATTGGATCTTGTTTTGAAATAGCAAAAAAAGCGTTCTTGTTATTTTTTCTCCTGAAAATTGCATTTAAACAATGCCTAATCGTTTCAACAATTAATAAACATCTACAATGCAAGAATATACTGTCTACATTTACAAGTTAGACCCAAAAAAATGCCTCTTATTTGCAACTTATGAGATCATTAATTCTTCAAACAAAAAAAAATTATTTAGTCTGTGAGAACTTTTTTGAAAAAAGTAGGATTTAGACTACAATTTTTCAGTAAGTATTGCATTTGAACTAAGATAAATTGAATAAACAATTTGAAAAATATGTCCTATACATTATTGATGCTTTTTGGGGCTGCTTATTACATATTTACAATAAAAATCTAACATTTAAAATGCGTATTTAAAATGCTAGAACTTTTGTTACAAAATTTAGAAATTGGTAAGCAAAGCTTTTTTATTAATTAATGGGGTTACCAGATATTAAGAGGAAGCATTTTTTATGGTTTAACATATAATCTATCGATTATAATGTTCTTAAGGTATTATAGAGCAGAGACACATCTTGTACATATACGAAGTAAGACATATAGTAACGCCGAAAAGCGTTCTTTCCAAATTTTGTTTGCAGTAGAAAATGACTGTATATATAACTGTTTTTGTTATACATAATAGATGTTATTTGATTTACATACTCTCTAATAATAATTTTTTTTCTCAAACTTTAAAGAAAGAAGGCATTTATTTTTTTGCAACTCGTTACTATTTATTGAGTGAGTTCTGCTAGCCTTAAAACATATTCAAGTTCCATAGCCAAAATGTAAGCATATTAAAATTTTTTGGGCTATTTATAGGCACCCCATACACTAAAGAATCGTTTTTGAAAACAGAACCTGACCCAGCTTCTGCAGCTCCTTTTTAAGGTCTTGATAGCTCTTCTCCTTTTTATTCTTCTTAGCTGTGATGTTGTAGTCGGGTGAAGTCGAAAATTCAAACACGAATAAAGTTCGCTTTTCTAGGTTTTGGCGAACGATGTCAGGCCTAGAGTGTGCAACGGAAACTCCTTTTCGAAAATCGTAGTTTCAGAAAATTTGGCACTTCTTATTTCGGACAATTGACTCTATCTCCTTCGGAGCGTTTGGCAGGGCAGGGTCGCGTCCAACGCCGTAAGAATGACAAAGGTGGTAATAAAGGACTCTTAGCGCCGAATTATGTCTGTAAACGTACGTCGTTCTCGCACCTATCGCTGGAAACTTCTTTTACTAAAATGCAGTTACAGTATACTAAGGTGGAAATGAAACCGTCCTGGCATGCAAAAGTGATATCCTCTGTACCTGAGTTCAGCCCTGACGATCTGAGAAAAGCAAAAGTTTGTTCCTTAGATAAGAACTGCTCTTCCACATTTCTGTGAAATTTGCCATGCATTTTCTTGTCGAGTAGCTCTTGTTGTAATTTCTTAGACTCTGCTTTCTTTACTCTGGCTTTTAGAAATGAGCCATATTGATGGAATAATGCACTTTTCTCACTTCTGATGTTGAAATTCAGGCCAACGGTCTCGGCCGCCTGCTCCGCGGCTTTGTAGAGGATTGCTTCTTCGCCAATCATCTTTTGATTCTTGACCATTTTAAGAATAAACTCTTTGCCATTTGCAACGATATAAGCTGTACTCAGTACAATTCTTTGATGAAGAGATTAGAGATTCAAAAGTCTGCGTTTTCCATGATAGCCTGACATGTAAAATCGCGAAACGGAATAATTGATTTGCAAGCTCTTATGCATATTCATGATTTAACGCATGGTGATATCAAGGGCCGTGAGCTCGTTCTTTGTCCATTAAGCCACCCTAAACAAGTATAGAAGAACCGGGACGGAAAGCACGTTAGTCGCAGATACCTCATTCAACGCCGACAGATTTGAAGACCAAATCTGTCGAAGTAGATGATTGTATCTGCGTCGGAAAGACTTCTTCAAAAATGTTACGTCCTAAATGCGGCTTTCAGGCTCGCCTAGGTATGTATAGTTCTCCTCTGTGTCAAGATGTATGATAACACTCATATCCACAAGGTCAGGGTCCTTGGAAACGCCAGCAATCTTTCCTTTTAAGATGAATCTTAGGACACTCTTACAATCCAAAATCCATATTAATCTCTCCTGTGTACCCCTTGAAAATATTTAAAGAAGAATTTTGTTTGTTAGAACCAGAAGCATAGATCTTCAGGTCATTATTGTGAATTTATGCTCACGTTAATAAGTGCCGCCGCAGATGTATCTAGAAAAATTGCGTAGTATAAGAGATAAAGGCAAAAGCGTGATGCAAAAGAGCAAGGGACTTATGGTATCGCCCTGAAAGACACCTCTCTGAAAGGTGACGTTGTTTGTTGTCACAGGATAATTTTCAGATAAGATAGTAAATCTAGTTTTGCAGAGGGGTATCAATCTCTCTATGCATCTCGCTATATGTGGATAAACTTTTGTGCTATCCAACAGACCGATGATAACCATTAACAGGATGCGCTGATGTGTTGCTGCGTCTTTGCAAACTCACCTGTCAATTAGAAATCCTGTCGCTTAACACAGTTGTGAAGATCTTATAGAGTGTGTTAAAACAAGTTATCGGCCTGCAATTTTCTAGGTTAGCCAAGTCGCCTTTTTTCGGTAGAAGTATAGTGCGTCCTAACACTAGCCACTGCGGAATGGGAGTTTTCGATTTTGAATATGAGGTGAATATGCAAGCCAGATGTTGATGTGTGGAAGTAAACTTCTTCCACCAGAAGATCCTAATGCCACCTGGTCCTGCAGAAGAAAAGTTCTTCGTCCACCTGAATGCTTTTCTCACCTGTTTAGCAGTTATTGATTGGCATTCTTCCTTATATCTCATGTGGTCGGCGCATAGTTCCTTGAAGCGGATTATATTATTCGTATCTTCCTTAAACCCTAGTGTTTTAGGGATCTTGTATACCTCTTTTAAGGAAGTCTCTGCCTCGTTTGGCTTGGGTTGATTTTTGACAGGAACAGGGAGATCGCTGGAGAGGCGCGATGGTTCAGCGAGAAACTGATAATTCTGCTGATCCACATTTCCCTCTTTTGTATTATTCTCCTCGCTTCAGATAAAACTCTTATTTGTCAACATTGGAATCCGCTGAAGCTCACGCAGCACTATAAGCTGAGCAATCGATAGTTCAGATGTCAAACTCTTTCGAGATATCCTTACAAAGGAAGGTATTTATTTTAGCCAGTTTTTAGGGCTTAGCAGAAACCTGAATATTGATGTTTCTTCTTGTCTTGAAATCGCTATCATCTGCCAGAAGGTGTCTCATTTCTGCGGTTCGTCTACATGTAGCTTTCTCCTCTTTGACTGCAGCTTGTTGATTCATCATCTAAGGAAGCGTTTTGCGTACATATTCATGTGTTTGGAGGTATTCAGATTGATTTCGCAAAGACATTCGCCTAAAATGCTGAAGCTCTTGGTGTTTCAGGGACCACAGAGTGTGCATACGCGCTATAATTCCTGTGTGGACAAGGATCATGCTGGCATCGTAACAGTATAGCAAGTCATCCTTACGTTGATTCATCCACCTAAAGTTGACGCCTCGCTGGTTTGTCGTGGTTTATCCATTTAAATTACTTTTAGCACCCTGAACTCGCGGGTCATTGGCACTATTTACTGACCCATTGTCGAAGGCACTGCGCTTTCGATCGTTTCGATCCGCATTGATTCGAAAATGGTTCGTATGTCCTTGTAGAGCCCCGCATACAGGGATAAGGCTGCATACTTTAATAAATGGCCCGGTATCTCAGAATCACTGTTTAAGACACCTCACACCAGGTGCCATTCAGCTTTTAGCACGGTTGTTACACCTTCGCTTAGTGGTTATTCCATCGGGGCCATTCCTGGACCATTGTCCGAAACTGCTCATTAATTATTGCAACCATATTCAGCAGAAACCCTTGGTACAGGGACTCTTTATCCGCAACCCAAAGAAGCATTCAGTGGCTTTGCCATGGGCTCTTTAGTTAGATTCCAAGGAACCGAACCAAACCGATATATTATATATATATATATATATATATATATTCCTACAGTTATAATGCACATCCTATAAAAACTACCCCCATTACATTTAACGTACCAAGTCTCAGCTGCCTCTATTTAAAATAGAATTTTTTTTTTAATTTAATGGTATTACCACATGAAAGTTTCAAAGACTGCAGTTGATATATCTCCACTGTTATATTATACAATTCGTAGAAAGTTTCCTTGTCGCATTTAACGAACCAAGTCGCACCTGCCTTTAACTGAAATTGAAAAAATTTTTAATTGAAAATACTCACCACCGACAACTTTTTAAGACTTTAGTTGGTACATGTATTCTAGCAACAATTTTTCTCTAACCCTCAAAAACTAGCCCTATTACATTTAAAGAACACCGTCTGAGCTGCCTTCAACTGAAACCAACAAAAAATTTTTAAATAAAAAGTACTTATAGCAGGAAAATTTTCAAAACACTAGTTATCATATCTACCTACCTTTGGTAATCCACATCCACTAAGAACAACCCCTATTATATTTATTGAACCAAGTCTCAGCTGACTTTATTAAAAATAAAAAAATTAAAAATTAAATGTTATCACTACAGGCAAGTTTTCAAGACTGCAGTTAAGATACGTGGCACCACAGATATATTATATAACCCTTTGAAACTACGCGTCTCACATTTAATGATTAAAGTCTTAGTTACATTTACCTAGAACTGCCCAAAAAGTTTCAAATTGGAAATAATGACCACACACGTATTTCCAAATCCCTAGTAAATAGAATAACCTTCACGGTAATATTTTGCAGCCCCTAGAAACTACTAGTATCATATTCAACGAATTATATCTCAGCTGATTTCAACGACCGCTAGTAACTTCCCCCATTACATTTACCGAAAAAAGTCGCAGCTGCCTTTAACTGAAACAACCAAAATATTTGTAAGGCTTAGTTTGTTAAATGTGATAGGGGTAGTTGCTAGGTGTCGTAAAATATTGCTGTGTGGATAGATATCTCAACTAGAATCTTAGAAAGTTGTCTGTTGTAATTATTTTTCATTAAAATTTTTTTGGCGGTTTTACTTAAAGGAAGCTCAGACGGAGTTCTTTGAATGTAATAGAAGTAGTTTTTAGAGGTTAAATAATATTTCTGATAGAACAAATATAGTAACTAAAGTTTTTTAAAGTTGTCTGTCGTGATTCTCCCCAATTTAAATTTTTTTGGCGGTTTTAGTTGAAGGTAGCTAAAACTTGATTTAGTAAATGTAAGAGGAGCACTTTCTAGGGCTTGTGTAATATGGCTGTGTAGATGAGTATATCAGCTGCATTTTCAGAAACTTGCTTTTAGTAATTACATTTTTTAAAAGTTTTTTTATGATCGTGGTCGTGGAATATTACTGTAGGGATATATATACATACATACATACATACATATATATATAAAAGTTTGTCACAAGGACAACTGCAAGGTTTCTCTGGGAGCGGCTGCTACTCTGAAACACTGCACCTGCGCTCAGCGAAAACCTCTGTTAAATTTTAATTGTAACCATGTTTCACCATCGTGAGAAGGTGGTAACTGTCTGCGACGGACTCAACACGATGATCTAGCAAAGATCTCGTGCACCCTGGGGACACAGGGCGACCCAATGACAACCGAATTTGCATTTTCTTCACGAGTTTTTTAGCATTTTTTTGGCACGCAGCATGCTTTTTAGGCTATTAATCAGTAAAAGTTTGGCACCTCTTACAAAGCCAATGATCAAGACAATTAGCTTAACAGAATATTTCGGGTATTACTGTCGCTACACTTTTATAAGGTCTCTGTAGCTTTCTTCCTTTTCATTCTCCTTGGCTATGATTTATTACTCACATGGTGCCGAATATTCGATAACATACATCGTTCGTTTTTCGAAGTCAAGGACAACCATGTCATGACTCAAATTCGCAACGGAAACAATTATCGAGAATGTGAAGTTCCGGTATATGCAACACTTTTTATTCTGGACAATTGACTCTATTTTCCTAGAAGCGTTTAGCGGAGCCGTATTAAGGCTTATGGCGTAAAAGTGACAGAGATGGTGATGAAGCTCTCTTAGTGCTGCATTGTTCCTTCGGATCTAGGTCGTTCCCACATAAGTTGAACCACTAAATAGTATGTGTCCTAGATGCTCAGTGTGTGCATGACACGCTTTGCAGCTATTATCAAGAATGTTTTGGCTCAGAATATTGCAAAGTTATGCTAAAGTAGAAATGACGCCGCCGTAGGACGCCAGTTAAGTACTTAAGTTCAATCCGGTTGATTTAAGGAGAGCAAACGCTAGCTCATACGACATCGACTGCTTCTCTACATTTATGTGAAAGATGCTGTGCATCTTCTTGTCAAGGAGCTGTTTCCAAAATTTTTTCTTCTGTGATTTTTTAATTTGGGCCTTCAGGAGTGAGTACTTGAAATGGCTAATATTTTAAGCATTTTACTCATGCCTGATATTTAAGTCAAGGCTGACTATTGTGGCAGCCTCTCTCGCTGTTTCGTACAGAAAATCTCTTTTGCTAACTATTTAGTGTTCCGTTACTATTTTTAGAATAGGGTCTAGTCTGATTGTAACTATCTGTGCTGTACCTAGAATAATCCTGTTGTAATGATATTCAAGATTTAGTATTCTGCGACCACTTTGGCGGCGTGAAATGTGGAGTTGCGTCCCGATATTAAGGAATCTAAGCTCGTCCTTCGTTCATGTAACCATTTTAAATAGATAAAGTACTAGCAGAATGGCAAGCATGTTTGTTGCAGACACATTGTTCTTTGCTGACAGTTTAGAAGATTAAATCCGCTAGATGGAAAGTTTGTATCTGCACCGAAGAGTATCCTTTATAGATGATACGTTCTTCGAGACACGTTGTTCATATATCTTTTGCTATACAGGTCCAATTGCCTAAACAGTTCTATTATTTACGATCATTGTGAAGACCTTATACAGTGCTTCAAGACAAGTTGTTGGCACGTAATCCTTGTGGTCAACTAAGTTGCCCATCTTTGTCAGGAGCACTGTGCGCCCTTCCAAAACCATTACCGAATAGCTTCTTCCGACTCCAGATATGAGGTAAAAATGCGGGCCAGATGCTAGTAGGTTAAAGTAAACTTCTTACACCAGAAGGCCTCGATACTATCTGGTCCCAGAAACGGAATAGTTCTTCATGCCTCTTAAAACATTTTTCATCTCCTTGGTACTAATAGGTCGGAATTCCGCCTCAGGCATTATAAGGGTATTGCACAGCCCCTTAGAGCTATTCATGTTCTTTGTATTTGCTTTCAATGGATGCTAAACCTTGCAGCTTCTTGCCAAAATGCCTCAACCTCCTCCGGCTTGTGCGGGTGGTCGACAGTATCTGGAGGATCTTAGAAGAGTCAAGATAGGTCAGAGAAAAACGGTTCATTTTTTCTGACTAATCACTCGCTACAATTGCTGTTCCTGAGGTCAGACTCTTTAAAATAATCTCCACGAATCTTGTTATCTAATTCAGCCAGATCTTTAGGCTTGAAAAAAAATTTTAATGTAATGTTTCTCCGTGTCCTGGAGCATCGATCTTCCTCTATTGGATGCCTGCCCGCATTTGGTCTCAATATCAAAACTTTTTTCCTGTTGGCGGCTTATTCTGGCTGCGGTTGAGTGAGTGCTTAATTTATATAGTCCCTTGTTTATAATTATCCAAAATGTTTTCGTAGACGTTAATGCGAAAAGTGGGAGAGCTCTAGGTGTTTTTTACACCACAAAGCATGCAGTCGTGATATGTTGCCATCTCATACAGGGGGCAATACAGTTATCGTAACACTTTAGCAGGTCATAATTGAGACTGTCCGTCCACCCAACGGTATTGAGTTTTCGTCGGTTCATTACATTGACTCCGTCTTGATTGGCTCCCTTAAGTCTAGGGTAGTTGGCACTGTTATCCGATCTTTCGTCGTAAGCCCTGCGCGTCCGATTGTTTTGAACTGCATTTAGTACAACCATGTTTGGTGTTGTCATTGTTGTTTCTGCAAGCAGCTAGAAAACAGGGTTCTTCTATTCTTGTAGAGACCCGCACGCTAGGATAAGGCTGCATACTCTTAAAGGTCGCCCGGTATTCCAGAGTCACCGTTTGAGATACCTCACTTAGGTGTCATTGAGCTTTTAACACAATTTTTACGCCTGCGCTTAAAAGTTATTTCTATGAAACCATCTCTGGACAATGGTTTGCAACTGCTTATTAATTATTGTTACTATATTTAGCAGAAGCCCTTGGTACAGAAGCCCTGTATTCGCAACCCGAAGACGCGTTCGGTGGCCTTGTCAGTGGCCCTACGTGTCGATTTCAAAGGAATCGAGATTAAACCATATATATTAACTAGAGTCATTAAAAGTTGTCTTGGGTGATTCTATTTTATTTAGGATGTTTTTTTTGCTTTTAGTTAATGTAATGTGAGACTTGGTATGTCAAATGTGATAGGAGTAGTTTTTAGGTGTTGTTGAATGCTACTGCGGAAATAGGATTTAAAAAAGTGTTTTTGAAAAGTGTTTCTGGTAATAATTATTAATTAATATGCTTATAGATTTTTCAGTTAAAGGCAGCCGAGCAGGGTTTTTTAAATGCGTCAGGTTTTGTTTTGGTTTTTTGTGTATTTATTCATTATTGTTGAGTTTAACGTATAGTTTAAAGTTTTGCGAAGGTGACTTGTATGATTCTTTTTTTATTTGGACATTTTTTGGCAGTGTTCTGCGAATCTTGTAAAATCATAGATTTTTTAATTATGTTTTCTTGGGTAGCTTCTTTTATGCTCATATTTTTAGCTAGAGGTAGCTGTTAGTGATATAAGTAGTTTTTAGACAATTCTTTTTTTTAATTAAGCTCAAAACTAGCTCAGACCTACGGTATATATTTTATTGTACTTGTTTCATACATTTTTCATCAGGGTTTCTTTTAGTAGCAGGATTGATTTCTTGAAATAATTCTTAAGTATTTTAAAGTGACCAAAAACAGTTAAAAATAGTCCGACAGGTAGGGGCTGTTTCTAAAAAATTAATTTTTTTCAGTTTCAAGAGCTGAAAAAGAGTTTAAAATTCTAGGGCTCTTGATTTTTTTAATCTTCTGATTTCCTGTAGCAAAAGCGCTGACTACCAACACTAAAAATCTAAAAAGTCCGTTTCTTTTTAGCAAAATGAAAGAGCTTAAAAATTGGTTTTCGTGGACAAAAAAACCCAAAAAAGTAACAAAATTTTAAATTGCTTACATTAAATTTAACTGAATAATTCATTTTAGGGTTAGTTTTTGAGAAATGAAGCTTTTTTTTTATTAATTTATGCATTTTTAAAGACCCAAGAAAGCTTTCAATGCTGGCGCTATTTATTTTCTTGATTTTCTAAATCTCCCAATTCTTTACTAATTCTTAAAAGTCGGTTTTCGAGTAAACGAAAAAAGCCCTGAAATTAAAATTCGTGTCCAAAAAATTTTGAAATTATGGCATACGGAAAATATTTAAATTACATCGCGGAGGTTCTAGCGAAATGCACTTCTATTTATGCAGAGTCAATATTACAGTTATTCTAATAAAAATCTACTCATAACTTTAGAAATGTCAAAACGGTGCAAAACATTGTTACGATGCTTAAAATCCGTGGGATTTATTCGTCTCGTATTCGTAGCTTACACTTTTCACAATGTTTTTTTATATATTATAATTTCAACAAGGTTTTAAAACTCTTGTGTGATTTCGAACCAAACAGGCCAGCAGGTGAAATGTTTAGGATGTAATTGTAGAAGAAATATGTTTTTGTACGTTGTTTGTGGAATAATTTGGTGGTCAAAATTGTGGTAGCCATTAATTCTTGAAAAAAAAGCAGCATTTTTTTCGTACGAAAATGGTAAGAAGGTCAAAAGTAAGCAATGCTCCAAGTACAACAAATGGCTTTCCATTATTAAACGTATCTAATTCTTACCCAACAACAGAATTTATTCGTAGAATCGTCTGGTAGTCTTTTAATCCTAATTTTCATATTAGGTGATTAGTATAATTGTACTTTTTTCAAGCACATCCTTTAGAATCACACTGTATCAACTAAAGTTACTAAATGATGGACATTACATACTGTAATTAAACAGGCGAAAACTACAGTTCTCAAATAAGTATTATTAGGTTTTGAAATATATAATTATGAAAAGGTAACGATCAATCAGATTTGATTTTCAATCAATATAATTTATTTCTGAACTTTATTTTAATTCTCTACATTCAGAGACAGTTTCGCATTTTGTGCCAAGTTGTTTGGAAAACTACTATCTGCCACAACTTTCACTACGAAATATAAAAAGACACTACCAAATAACCACCAAAATGTTACAAAAAGAATATTTGAAGAATATAAAAAAATGCGTGCAACACTATAATATTTGCAATCTTAAGCACATAATATCAAAACCCATACGTGGTGACCACTAAATAGTATTTTAAGTATTCTAGTATTGAAGTTTGGATTTTTTATGGTTAACACGCCGATATCATGAACATTTGTATAACTTTCTGCCCTACTGCCTTTACATTGCGCTTACAACTGAACTTGCATAATCATTTTTTTCAGAATCATCATCATTTGTTTCTAAGAGTCGTCAGAAGCGAATGGATCATTTTTCGACTTTGAATCATGATGAGAATCAGAATCATCCTGGTGCGATTCCAAGGATGGGTCAACTATCACCCATTAATGAGGTAAACATAAAAGAGCCCACCATGGTCGAAATTCTCTTCAATGACGGTTGGGTTGCACCTGGCTTTGCAATACATCCTTTTTACGTCTTAACACGACCTGGAAATGTGCAAGGCTTTTTTAATGTCAAATTAACTGTTGGAGATAAGTCGCATGTATGCGAAGAATATCACACATACGTAAACCTACCTGAAGATGTTGCCGTTGTAAGACTTGCAACGGCTATGTTTTTAGCAAAACCTAGGCTTCGCGCTTTAGAAAATCATCGTTTTACCGAAGCAGCTGTTATTTTTGCTCTTGGTATTGTGCGAAATCATTTGCGATTACTCAATTACCAGATGCAAGTGATAAGAGGCAGTTGGCAAACAGGTAAGTTCGTTCACACAGTATCACTTTTCCAACCGACTTTGACAGTTTTGTTTTAAATATTTGTTCATTATTTTTATATTCCTAAGTAGCACGTCAGAGTACCTCAGGATCTAAATGGTTTAAACTGAACGTGAATAGAACTAGTTATAAGCGTAGTTTTTGCATATTTTAATTTTTTCAATGTCTTTTGGACCAAACGCAAAACTTTTTTGGTTTTGTTTACTGATATTACACTTTTGTACTAGAAAAAAGATTTTGCAAGCGAGTTTAAACCAGTTACCTAAAAATTCAAATAAAGTTACCTCAATAAAAAATTACCCATTTTTTTGAAATTATCAAGATTTTAAGTAAATAATTACATGTTAGGTGGCAGAAAATTGAAAAGTTTCGCAGTTTATTTCCTTGAGAAAAATTAAACTATGAAAAATGTTTTTTTCCAAGAATTTCAAACCAGAATTTTCAAACTTCAGAAAATAATAAATTGCCAAATTTTCAAAATCCCGCAATAACTCTATTTCATACTATTTTTTCTGTTTGATTAATGAAATTGCGAGGCTTTAAAATTCGAGGTTAGAAATTTTGGAACCAAACATTAACCTCAGCTTTCGGTACTGTCTTGAATTTTATTTTTTCAAAAAATTTCTATTTTAGTATTTTTTTCAAATCTGGGTTTTCAAAAATTCTGCTATGTTCTGTTTATATAATACATTTCATCATTATATCGCAAAGTGAAAGTATTTTTCAAATTTCTTAGTCTAATTTATTAATATAAAGAGTAAATTATTTAATACTAGTTGACTATGCGATATTCAAACGATTCAGAACATATTAGAGTGAAATTAGAATTTTGGCTACAACAAATAAAATTCACGGAGATCTTTGTTTTAAAATATTTTGACGGACGTCCTTTGCAAGCTTTTCAAGTGCAAAGAATTTCGTTCAAAAGTATTCAATAAGCTTCACAATGAGCCCTCACATTGTTCGAAGAAATAAAGATTTTTTATTTTTAAGAAGGTAACTTGAAAAAAGTAAGATTGAGACATTAACTACAAAAATTTAAGATTCACATTAGCGTTTGTTGTTATTTGTTTTTGAGGTTGCTAATTACTTATACCTCAAGAGAGTTTCTTTTTGTTCTTTAAAATTCCGTGTTTGAAGTGTTCAATTAAACATCATAATTATATTACTAAGCTGTAATCAATGCTAGAAAGATTTTTTCAAGATTATTTTAGTTATACTTTATGGATTCTTATTTTATGAGGTTTCTCATAGTATTATAAAGCATTCAATTACGTTATTCACATTATGCAGTTAGACTTATAGTCTTACCAAAGAGCATACAATTTCAATATTGTGCAATAGATAATAATTATTATATAATTGCTTTTTTATATTACATGAAGTAAACGATATCAATGAACTTACTTTTTGATATTGCTTCACTTATTATTTTTCTTTATAAACTTCAAAAAAAGAAAAAAAAATGTCAACCACCTACTATTTATCTAAAAACAAGATTATGGTTATTTTGACTTAAATCTTAATATTACTTATGAGATTGATTAAATTCAGTAAGATCTTATTAGACTGTGTAATAATATTTTTTACAACTGATATTCCTTTCATTTTTGACAAACTTTAGAACTCTTTCATTTCAAAGGTTTTTGAATACCTACAAACCAAATCTATCGTAACTCGCGTAGTCCGGAACGATACATGTTTAGGATTACCTTGCTAAATAAATATGTTTTTGTACGTAGTTAATAGAATAAATTAGTCTTCTTTCGTTAGACATTATGTTGTGTCCTGTAGTATTCAGTGGACGAAATTCTAGCAGCTATCACTTTTTCAAAAATGTTTTATGACAAAATGTGCAGTTTATTCTGTGCGTATGAATTTTTTGCGAAAGTCAAAAGCAAGTAATACTCCACGTACAACAAAAAGGGTTCGATTATTAGGCGTATTTATTTCTCACAATATAATCTTAGATTTAAGTGAAATTGTATCGTGGTGATTTCTTCTCGTTTTTCATATTTGGAGGTCAAAATTAATCATAAAATTTCTGTAGATACAACCTTTGAAATTTTACTATATTAGATAAATATTCTCAAAAATAATCTTCTAAAAATAAACAAGAGAACCCTACTGTCCCAAAGGAGATGAAAATGATCATTAAATTTGAATGTTTCAACTCCGTGCTTATTTCATGTGCTTAGAAACAGTTGCGCACGTTGTCATAAATTTTTTCGAAAATGAACATCTGCCACAATTTTGATCACAAAATATCAAAATACGACCACAAAATGACCATAAAAAGATTACAGAAAGAATCTTTGCAATTTTTACCACCAAATATCATGATCTGCATCATGATAACTAATAAATAAGCACTAAATTATTCCACCAAAAGAGTTTAATTTTTGATGGTCCACACGTTGATTCCACGGACACTAGTATTACTTTTTGCCCTGATGCCTTAGTATGATACTTATAATTCAATCTGTGTGATTATTTTTGCAGAATCATCAGCATCAGCTCTTCGCAGAATTCTAATGCATCCTGAAGAAATTCCACCCCTAGGTTATGCATCAACAGTTAATGAGGTGCAACTTAAAGAGCCCACCATAGTCGAAATTATCGTTAATCGCACTACTATTCTACCTGGCTTTGCAATTAATCCTTTTTTCGTCGTGACACGCGCTAAATATGTGCTTGGCTATTATCGCGTTAAATTAACTCAGGGAGATAGATACGAGGCATACGATATATATACCAGGTACACAAACCTAGCTGATGATGTCGCCGTTGTAAGAGTGAAATCAGGAATCACGCTAGCGAAACCTAGACTTCATGCTTTAGAAAATTTTCATTATTCCGATGCAGCTGTTAATTATGCTCTTGGTGTAGTACAAGAGTGGATGCAAGAAAACAGGTACCCGATGAAGGTGATAAGAGGCAGATAGGAAGCAGATTGTGCGGCATTAGATACTTTTTGGTTACCAAAGCAGGCATTCATATCAAAATCGGGCTGGATTCGGACGATTCTTGAACAAACAGGATCGATTCTCAGCGATCGATTTGTCTTAATAGTTTACGATTTGATTTTTTCGATCAGAGAAGTCTAAAGCGGAACAGGACACTGGGATAATACGAGACGCATGCTTTTCTCATGTGTTGTATTGTTTTAAAACTGATCTTTTACGAATAAATAGCAGAATTAATACAAAAGTTCACAGAAAGAAAGAATATTGAATAATGCACGAACACGGTATTTTTTTAGGTAACGATTATTGTGAATATTAATTATTAAATTTTAATTTAGTTTTGGAGTTTTATGAATTTTTCTAAGTAATGTTTTTATTATTTAGATATCAATTAAATGTACAATTTGGGGCACAACTGAACACTGTTTCTCTGCCTATTATATATTTTTATATTAGCAACTAGATGTTAACAACATTTTATGAACTTTACCCCATAATATCATGTTCTCCGTTAATTTATCAAAAATAATATGCTGGAAATAATCAAATCATAAATAATCGAAATAGGTTTATAATTATATCTATGCATATATTAATAACTATAAGGTAATCGGCTGCGCTCGAGGAAGTTTTCTGCAGTTTTATTTCTCTTTGGCCAAATGTCCAAGCAAATGCGAGCGCTTATATTAAATATCCGGCTGCAGACGGTTAGGGATAATTTTTAAGATTGAGTTTTCTAAATGTAATTCAAATATGATGTGATTGTGAGTAATAAAATAAAAAGATAATAATGTTAAAATGAACATCATCAAAAGGTTATTCTGCTTTTTGTTTTTATTACACAGACTGTACTAGATCTGCAAGCTTCCAGATCGATGCGAAGGATATTTAAATAGATAAATTAATAATTAACTGACAACGCAATATTAGATTTTAGACATCAAAGCTTGTTATTATTGCAACATATGTTGAACTTCAAATTTGAAAATTATCTTTCTAACAAGCAAGTTTGATTTTCTGATCACAAATTTATTGGCGCTTCTAAAATCTATACCTGGTTCTCAAATGCGTAAAAATAAAGTAGCAAAATATGAAGAAACACACTGATATTTTACATACTGATTTTCTGAAACTTTCTAGATTTTGTATTGATAACGTTTAATTCCTTCCTATGTGGTCAATACTTTTTGGAGCAATTTCAGTTTTCGCAATAGAAGAACTCTGAAATGACCTTTTAAAAAAATGAAACTTTCCTTATATTTTTATTTATAAGTAGAAAAACGACATTTCTACCTGCGTACCAGATGAAAATGTTGAAAACCTCCTGAAAGTTTTTAACGCATACCATCAAAAAATTTTATTTTTGCGTTTAATTATGGGTTTAGGTTACGTTTTAGCGTGACCTCTACAGGGAAATTAAAGGTCAACGTACTCTGTCATAGAACCATGGTTTACTTTCTTTACTGATAAGAACTCCTTGCAACATATCTATAAGGTCCTATGACAGCGTGCTTTGACCTTTATTTAACCTGCAGAGGTCACGTTCAAGCTTGACTTAAACACATACCAGAACATTAAATTTCCCCCTCTTTTCGATTCTGGCATTAAAAGTAAGTGTTCCCATTTAGAAAAACCAAGCTGACCTTAAATAGACATTGAAAATTAAGTTCAAGATCAAATCCAAGGTCACTGTTGAATTCCTTGTTAAAAGTTACCCAGGGCGTGACCTTGGGTCTTTCTAACAAAAGACAGAGATTTCTAGGGGTTTTCATACTTTTTCGATATACGAGGTGTGTTCAAAAAATAAGGTGACTTTATGGTTTTTTTTTAAATATTTATTTATTCCTTAATATTCATGTTGTCTTCTTCAAAGTCATCCCCCTCAGATATAATAAACTTGTGCCAACGCTTTTTCCAATCATCGAAGCACTTCTGATAATGATTTTGTGGTATAGCCTTAAGTTCTTCCAGCGATGCAGTTTTTATCTCCTCAATCGTTGAAAATCGATGTCCTTTCATGGGTCTCTTCAGTTTTGG